>KN485767.1:8974-28812 GCA_000787095.1 Periophthalmodon schlosseri
ACCAAACACGAGGGTGTAGGGTGTATTCATCACACTTAGGGCAGCCACTGAGGCGTTCTTCCCTGAGGAGCACATTCAGTGTACGGCGCACCATTACCCACAAGCTACCAGGACGGGCGGGCAGGCGTCATATGCTCTGCAGAATGTGGAAGTCTGCCAACAAAGATCACTTCATAACTGTCACAGAGAATAAAGCCTTGGATTTGTCCTCAGCCAATCAGAAAGATTTTTACTGCCAAACGAACAGCCTAAGTCATCTTCTTCACTTGGGCAGTTTCTACTGTCCCAAAAACCTAGACAAACAAATTAGGCAATTATGCTAGGAGGCTAACACTATGTTTTAAATTCATTCCAAAAATCTTAAAGTCTGCAATGTAATTTCAGATTAAGATACACGTTATTTTTCCAGTACCGAAATTTGTCCTCTGCATTTGACCCCTCCTTAAATCCAGACCCATCTCCAGATCTTCTCTTTATAACAAACTATTGCTTATCTACCTGACATGCATCGGCGGTAGGACTTCCGCCTTCGTCATAATGCATATGAATTCTGCACTTTTTGTGGGGTTTCAGGTTAATCATAATGTCTTGATCATTCTTGTTCTTGTACAATGTGTTGGAAGCGTCACCCTAGGGTACAAGCCACACCTTATTGCCACGCCCTATTTAAGATGGCTTTCTACCTTCATTCCACTATTTCCCGAAGAAGGCCACACAGCCAAAACATTGCACTAAATACATAACCTTTGCAAGGATTAACGGTGTGCAGGATTCCTTGTTTGACAAATGTGGCATCAAAAGTATTGAGTATTGCGTATTGAGCCCTGAAATTGAGTTTGAAATTTTAGTATTATACAACACTACCCAAATGCAATGCTACCGATTCTCCAACAAATATTACTGACACATCTAATTGATTTGTATGTTTTAATATTTATAAATGTAAAATTTTATAGTGTCATCCAAAACAATATAGCCTTCTCTTCACATGCTATTGATCCATACCACAGTTTATAGTTTAAAATTCTCAGAAGACAAATCTACAGCAACTCTGCACTAATCTCCTGGTTTTTGTGAGATTCAATTTCCCATAAACCAGCGCAGACAAACAAATCAATGGAGTTTTAAGGAACGGAAAATGGCCGCGCTCCAAAATGACTTATAAATATATCCACTGCCAAAACCGCAAATGTAATAAAAAAAGTGCTTTGGTATTGTCAATATTCTCTGGAATGAAAAACAGAAGTGAAGAAACGAAAATAGAAGGTAATGATTTGTGAGGCACTGTGGCATAATTTAAGCCGAATGCCTTTCCACACCTTGCCAACTCATCCTATCTTGGGAATTGTAGCTACTTCGAGATTGTGGTGATGCATAGCGTGAAGCAACTTTTATAAAGTACAACAATTGGGGTAACTATGAAACAAAAATAGCAAAAAACTATTGTACTGTACCAGATTTTGTCTTCGTCTGGTGTATAGGTCTTAAAAATGTGAAAAACAGAACTAGTTCATTTTAAACAGTTTGCAGCGATCCAAAGTTATGCCTCTCTTACCTTATTTATTCCATCCTAATTATTCACCATGATGAGTTTATAAGCACTTTTCACAAGTTTCAGAGACCAGAGAAGAGTTTTGCCGTCATGATAAAGCTAGCATGCTAACTGCGCACTTACAAATTCTCTGACAAGGAAACATGGCGTAGCATATGCATACAATGACTATTAGGGAAATCTGCAAAAAGAAATATTACAATTTGAGAAGAATGGTGGACATATTAATAAACAAATTGCAAATGTCATGCTAATTTTGGCTGAAAAAAAAAAAAAAATTAATTATTGCTGTCTTTGCTCTCTAGTTTTGCATGTTTAAAATTTTGATTAAAGCTACATTGTGTAACATTAGGCCTGTCAGGATGACACATTTTGAAGTGCGATATATTGCGTAAGAAAATATAGACGATAAGTGATAGTACTGAAACTGATTGACTATCCTCCCCCCAAAAAAAAACAATTCTAAATGTACAATATTATTAAAAACATGAGGTGCAATAGATAAATAACAGAATAACACTTTAGTATAAGTTTGTGTCTATAATGATTGATATAAGTTATTTATTCCACCCTCTACAGGGCCAGTCTTATCGCAGTGTCAAAAAAATGACAAAATATCCCCCCAAATGCAAATTGTACACACGATAAGTACTGAGCCCCTTGTCCCAGCTTTCATATATTGAACGATAAGTCGATATAGTAATTATTGTGACAGGCCTACGTAACATTCATTAATGAAAAAAGTATTTTTGTTGGCTGAAATGTAGTGAAACTATGTAACTTTGTAACATTACCTTGACCCACAAAAGTTCTTTAACCCAATAGGATTTACACATGACCTAGCTTTTTGTGCTGATACCATTTCTAATCACTACTGCACTAGATGGACCATCCATTATCTTCAATCTTTAATAACACTGAGCAAAGAGGCTTTCTGCCAAACAAGAACAATCATCGTCTATTTTAAGAAAGTCCAAAACCTAGCTGCCCTGGCATGCAATTTGAACATTCAATTTTAATATATTCATACCAGCACGCTAATACCCAAATTCTGCAGATGTAATTATGAATGGATGTTGCTGAAGTTGTGGAAAATGTAAGAGGATTTAGAAGTGGTTTTACATGCACCTGCAGCTCGGGCCTCCTCTGACCTGCTAAGAGTCATTTGAATATTACTCGGCGGAACTTACAAAAATTAAAAGTTCTATATTATGCAAAATGGACTCTTGTGAGCTTTAATCCATGTTATAATACTGTTACCTCATCAAAAACATACCTGGAGTTGTGATTTGTTTCATTCACACATGTTTGAGTAACCCGTTATTATTAGTCTGTCTACATCCCCAAAGCCCAAAATGCTCTGTTCCACCTTGTGATGTCATGAACCGGTAGTTTCCAAGTTAACAGTTACCTTTGACCTTTTGTTCTGTAGAGATTGGCAATTCCAGGTCTGAAAATCATCCAGATGATTCTAGTGAAGGTGTATGGAGTTCAAAAACACAGTGGAGCACTTTCTGTATTACCACATGACATCACAAGGTGGAACAGAGTATTTTCAGTTTGAGAGAAGAACTCAGCCCTAATATGGGCCATATTATGCAAAATCGAGTTTTTAACCATAATTGTTTTTGCTTTGCACAGTGCACCTTTGGCAGGTGGTGAAAATACATTATTCTGACCAACAATATGTAACTTTTGTTGTGGGAAGTCCAGCTGTTTGCCTCTATGCAGACGTTATTGTGCTGCTTGGAATGTTCCACGGTATGGTATTAAATGTATATCTTGCATTTAAAGTGGAACTTAACTTCTAAACTCCACCCACAACCACATTTCAAATAGAGCTGATAAACTGGGCAGTACCTGGAGAAAAGAGTGCAGGGGGAGGCGGGGTCTGGAGGTATAAGGAATAAGTGTGATTGGTTTAAGAGGTATCCACACTTCAAACTCCGCCCCTGCAGCCAGGTGTTTGCTATCAGAGACACCTGGCTGTAATCAGAGCAGCCCTATGTGATGTCACATAGTACTGGAAATTGCAGAGGCCACTGAAAGCAGCATAAGCTTAGATTGAGACCAGAAAGCTGCATATTTACCTATTTTGCACTAAAGTTGCCAAAAAATGACTAGGTACACAGTGCTATTAAAACACAATATAAAAAAAAAGTTTATTTAGTGTTAGGTTCCACTTTAATCTCAAACATAACTTAAAAAACTGTTTCTTACTGTGAGTGGGCTTGCCTTCCTACAGATCTGACCTGTAACTTGCAAAAAGCCATAACATCTCAATCGACCCTCCACCAGAAAAGTTACATAGTCCACAACTGAATATACGTAGTACATAAGTGTTTCACTTTCATTTTTGACGGTCTGAGTCTTCCCTCCCTTTGCGCCCCGCGTTAAGTCACCCCCCTCCTTCAGAGCTCTATCACGACACAATCAGCATCAGTTTTGCCAAGCTGCTGTGTACAGTTTTGTATCATGTTTTTGTATATTTGTGGAGAATTGTCATGTGGGAGCGTGGATGACGTAGACTTGTGGGCTGAGCATTGCACAGAATAAATACAGCTAAACGAAAGGAGGGTTTGAATAGGACCTGGGAGAATAACATACTCAAACGTGCATGGATGACATCTAAAACTTCCTCAGGCATGTTTTTGATGAGGGAACAACGCTATATCATAGTAGAAAGCTAAAAAAAATCCATTTTGCATAATACCCCCTTTAATAAACCTAATACATAAGTGTTACAAACTTTAACTTGAAATAAAACGTCTATGCTTCCCTGCGTTGTTATGGTATTCCTATAAGCTCCAGTGGATTCCTTTGACCCCCTATGGCATCAGAACCAGTACGGTCTTCTGCCTGTCACGCTCCCCTCTCCTGCCTCTCTATTATTGTCTCGTGGCTCCCCGCTGAGCTCTCGTGGCTTCACACCCTTCTGACAACCACCTCGACATCTGTACTCCCTCCTTCGATTCCACGCATAGCTGCATCTTACCAGCGCGCAGTGACATTCGGCACTGCATCGGTTTCACACCAGTGGCCAGCAAAATAAAGACTATACGCTCTCCGCTCAAACATGCAGACACTGGAAGAATACATGGCTCTCTCTATAGGCATTTGTGTGATTTGATTTGTTCGGTCTGGCCTTTGCTAACCGCCGTCATTGTCGTACTGGAAAAATTGTTCTTTCCGCTTTATCATTTACCGCTGGGCTGTTAAATAAAATGTCACCAGCTAGCGAGCAACATAGAGAGCGAACACACCTACTTGATAGTTGTAATTTGTTGAGTGCTTGAGGAGCTAATGGCTAGCAAACATGACAGGTAGGAATTGGTAAGTGCGGGTTGTCGCCAGTAAGCTAAACCATGGGCTAACAGGCTCAGGGGACGGTTATATCATACACTGCAAAAACATTTTACTTAACTGTTTCTTCAGTTGTTTTGACTAGGATGAACTTATTTAGAACTATATAAGATTAGATATTTAAAGTACTACATTATGCAAAATTGACTGTTGTGAGCTTTAAGCCATGTTATAATGCAGTTTCCTCATCAAAAACATACCTGGAGTTGTGTTTCATTCACACATGTTTGAGTAATCCTTTATTATTAGTCTGTCTGCATCTCCAAAGCTCAAAATGCTCTGTCCACCTTGTGATGTCATGAAGCATTCGTTTTTAAGTTAGTAGTTACCCATTACCTTCTGTTTAGTACAGATTGGAAATTCCAGGGCTGAAATTATCCAAATGATTCTAGTGAAGGTGTAAAGGAGTTTAAAAACACAGTGGAGCACTTCCTGTATTACCACATCACAAGGTGGAACAGACATGTGTTGTCTCTATAGAGATGTTATTGCTTTGCCTGGACCGTTACACAATATGGTATTAAACTTATACAGGTGTTTTTAAAGTAACAAAAACAGCATTCTTACTGTGTGTGGGATCATCGCTCCACAGATCTGACTTGTCCTAGTGCTACCTACTTGTCTCCATGAAGATAGACAAGGTTAATGCCATACTGTGGAACCCTAAAGGCAAAGCAATAACATCTCCATGTAGACAAGCAGGTGGCGTACCCCTCCACCAGAAAACTCACACAGTGCACCTTTAATGAGTGTTAATATTTCGAATTCAAGTCATTTCATTTTTTCTCATTGAATGCTATTGATTAAATTTCATCAAACTGATGAAGGTAAATGGTTTGTTAAACATAATAAAATATAAAAGTAGTGTACTGTTGAAAATGTAAGGCTACCACATCTGTTGTAACATATTGTAATTAGGATAATGAAGAATGCTCAGACAGAAGCCTGCCTAATTGATCCGAAAATTCAAAGCAAAAATCTTGTTACACAATTAGTAACATAACCTGTCCAGCGAGCGCAGTGTCTGTTTTGAAGCAATCTGCTGTCCTCCACAACTTTGAATTGTTTTTTTTATCAATAAACACAACAAAATAATATAATGTCTTTTTATTGTGAGAGAAAGAAAACACCAGTTAAGACATTCTTTAGTTAACATGCTACCATTGTTGTGCTAGCATAACCAAGCTGTCTTTAAAGAGGGGTATTATGCAAACAGGACGTTTTTGAGCTTTTTACCATGTTATAACATTGATCCCTCATCAAAAACATGCCTCAAGAGGTTTTATATGTCATTCATGCATGTATGAGTAATCTAGAGATCTCTCCCGGGCCCTATTCAAACCCTCCTTACGGTTAGCCGTACGCTTCTGTCCAATGCTCAGCCCACAAGCCTACGTCACCCATGCTCCCACACAATTCTGATGATTCATGATACAAAACAATACACTACAAGATCACACCTAATGTGATGCGCTCTGATCCGCTCTGAAGGGGGAGTGACTTAGTACGGGGAGCAAAGGGACGAGGATTTGGAGCATTAGAAACGAAACTGAAACTTTTCAGCGAATATAGCATTTTCAAAACAATAATAGGTAACATGGTGATCTAAATATGTAATGTTTTAGCAGTTAATACCCCATAGAAGTGAAATACCACCTCTTTGAGTTGTATGTCTGGATACTTAGAAAACATTTTAAAACACACTTCCCATAGCTCTTGGTTTGTATCCAGTGATTGATTGTCCTCATAGCTGTAGCACTGTAGACCTGTTACTCTAGCTAATACAGCGATTTAACCTGTAGACCTATTAAAACCCCATATGCATTTGTTTTACATGATTGTTATTGATTATTTGTAACCACAGCCCTTTCAGCTACTCAGTTGAAAGAGGCCTTAAAGTGGTTGTACATGATTTTTATCCATGTAGTTGAAATGTAGTTTCACAGTACATATATATTGTGAACGCACAATATATAGATTAAAATGCATTTAATTATAAAGTGTTTTTATCCTTTGTGAACCAGGAAACAAGGCTTATGCGCTGTTAGCATGCTAGTTTTTGTTAGCAGCGGCATGACAGCAAAGGTCAAAATAAGTCCACCGTTTAGTGTCTGCATCAAATTATAAAGCATTTTATTGTCAGAGTATCAGAAGTGCTAGTTGTTGTTAGCTTTACTGTCAAATCAAAACTCCACTCTGGTCTCTGAAAGTTGGGAAAAGCAATCAACGCATTTCCATGAATAATTAGGATGCTATGAATACATTAAAAGTGCTGTACCAGATTTTGACTGTCTTAAAAACATGAAAAACAGAATTAGTTCATTTTAAACAGTTTGCAGTGGTCCAAAATTATTGCTTACTTACCTTATGAATTAAGACCATCTAAGACCTAATTATTCACCGTGAGTTTATAGGCACCGTCATTCTGATCTTAAAATGTTCATATTAACCTGCTCTACATGATCTTGGTGTTTTTATTTCACTATTTTGCCCCTAAAACATTATATGAACATTAATAACAGACCAATGCGGTGTCTGCTTTCCCCGAGGTCGCTCATACTAGTGTTAGCAACAGGTTTGCTTCACAGCCTCGTTGCTAAGCGCTCACCCCCTTCAAAACCAGCGGTGCAGGTGGGAAAGGGGCCTGTACCTTTAACAACCTTGCTCCTGATTGGTTTTGTGCTTGGATTTCCAAATGTGGTCCCTGGTTGCAGATTAGCCGCTATTACTGCTCGCTGAGCTTCATTTAGCTGCAACCGAACACTATGGGTGACGTCACGCTCCCTTAGTCCACTTCTATTACACAGTCTGTGCTACCTCCTCATAGTAAGACATTGACTTTGGGCTTAGTCTATGTGTGCTTGGGCAGGGGAGGTGAGAGAGAGGCGCGGACAGTGTCACTAAATCGGCTTACGGTGTCAAATCTCCCAGGGTGCAGCATTAACCTTTCAGCTGTACAGAGGCACGGCGCGGTCAGTGAGTAGCTGCATGGTTCAAGAGCTCTGCCTGTCACACTTTTTCTCCAGAGAGAGTTTGAGAAAAGACCTACACAGTGTTTGTATTCGAGAGGGAGAGAAGAGGAGGGTACTGTCATAGAGTGTCACGCCCAATGAGGAAAGATGTGGTACTGCTATGGAACAATAGTTTTATACAGTGTGATATCCAGAATGATATATCTCTGTGTTTTTTATACAGAGGGATATACGTGTTTATTTCAGTGACTCGTGTGAAACGAAAGAGCACATTGGCAGCCCATCATTTTGAACTAAATCAGTGTTTTACTCATTGATTCTGCCCACATTAAACCCAGCACCAAAGTTTGCACTGGGGCCCATGCCCACTACTTTGAGATATTCTATTCTCCCCAGTCTATATCATATACTTTTTCTTCAACAAGTCACCTGAAATAGACAATTCTCAAAGGCAATGGAGTGTGAATGTATTTGTTCTATCTATCGTAGCCTACTCACATTTCTATATCCGATAAGATGTGTGTTACAAGACGGAGATAGGACTCTATAGTTGTCTGTCCATGAGTGATGAGCTGCCAGGATACCTCTCCTCTCCTCGCGCGAGCTTCCTTTTTATACAAATACTACAAATACTGTTGAGTTAGCTTCCACATCACGTCCAAAATGGCAGCATAGCTTTAGTGCTCTCCGATGGTGTTATAAAAAAACACCCTGAAACTCTCCAAGAATCATCCAGAAAAAATACACGGCATACATCCAGGCTAAGAAAGTGTTAAACAAGAGGAAAAGCATCGCTCGTCATGGCAGGTGCCCTCCAGGGAACGAACCGCTGCACCCAGCGCGCCCTCTCAAGCAAATGAGGACCCTTGTCGCCCGTTTATGGAAAAGCTGCAGGAATACGGGCGAGATCCTCCAGCAGATAAGTAAACATTCTAAAGAAAATGCTCTCTAGACTTTATTGTAAGGGCACAGAGTAACATTTGTAAACTCACTCCACGCTTTGTCCCCACAGAGGACAGGGGACAGGACTGTGGTTTTGGTGATAAAAGTGAAGATAAAGTGTCTTAGCATGACTGCATGTTGACAGCTGTACTGCTGTTCACTAGAGCCTCTGTGCTTTAAGATGATCCTCATAAGGAAGAGCAGTAGAGAATACGTTACTCGGACTATGTATAAGTGAAACTACATATGAATAATGAGTGGGGACATTGAGAGAAATTAAGACAAATCTCGTTCAAGTTTATAGTAAAGTTACATTTTATCTGTCTACATTAAACATCTATTAGCTGATTACATTAATAAAGCATGTAAATTAGGTCTATAATATTAACTAGAAAAAAAAAAAAAAAAATCAAAATTTATATAATGTGCCCCTAAATTTTCTGCTTGTGGTCCTAAAAGATTTCAATCAGGGGCTAAAAAAAAAGTTAGTCTGAGCCCTGAACTACTGTATTTTTCTCAATGTTTCAAAAATAAATGTTTGGAAAAAAACAAAAAAAACCCACTATTGACATCAATCCAACCGCAGTGACAGATGAGGAGACAGCAGATAAAACCGCACTAAGCCCCTGTGAGAAATATGGCCCATAAAAGTCATAATGCTGGTAAGCCTGGTATCAAGGATGTAGCCTACAGGGGAAGACAAAGGAAGAGAGGCATGACAGAGAAGATAAACAATATTCTTTGTCATGGTTGAATCCAAAATTAGCCTGTAGCGTGCATTTTACGTGTTAGCTTGCATGCACAACAAAAATCACAACGCAGTTCTGCCAATTTTAGGCAGAACGCGTTGCATACCCGTCCCGAAGCCCTTAACCAAAATACCTGTTCCTAAACCTAACCCTAACCTTAACTTTATTGTTAAATAACATATTGTGAGACACTGATTTCCATATAGGATATAGGCTACTAGTATGTCCATGTCATCTCTTCATTTTCTATTTTCTGATCTATATTATTATTTATAATGTTGCTTCCGCATCAAAAACATACCCAGAGTTGTGTTTTGTTTCATTCACATATGTTTAACACACACATTCTGCATATTTAGGCTGAGTTCTTCTCTCAAACCTAAAATACTCCACCTTGTGATGTCATGTGGTAAAACAGGAAGTGCTCCACTGTGTTTTTAAACTCCATACACCTTCACTAGAATCATTTGGATGATTTCAGCCTTGGAATTGCCAATCTCTACTAAACAAAAGGTAAAAGGTAACTGTTAACTTGAAAACTACCGCTTCATGACAATGGAACAGAGCATTTTGAGCTTTGGAAGATGTAGACGGCTAATAATAAAGGGTTACTCAAACAAAACACACCTCCAGATATGTTTTGAGGAGGTAACAGCATTATAACATGGCTTAAAGCTCACAAGATACATTTTGCGTAATATAGGACCTTTACATATGGCCTTTAAACACATAATAATTCCACTTTTTCCTGAATTCTTCTATCTCCATAACCCTCTCTTCCATTGTATCGCTCACTGTCACAAGGCTGCTCTGCCCTGGCTGCTCGCCGTCCAAACCCGCCCTGTACCGGACCTTGGTCTGCACCTCTCCTCCTCTCCTCTGTGTCTTTTAGCCTGCTTCTCCTGCTAGCACATAATCTCTCTGACCCCATCTCCGTGTCTCCATCACTCACATGACCATCCTCAGTTTGGGTGGAGAGCCAAAGAAAGGTCACTGGATGCTGAGCCGTGGAGAAGGTCAGATCAAGTTCAAGTAATAGAGAAAAAAAATCTCTGTCTAAGTGCTTGTCAGAGTGTGGCAGTAGTGTGGGATTCTTCTGTATTCTAGTCATGGTTTATTTGTGGTTTAGGCACATTTTGTTGTGGTTTAGTACTGGTTTGGACCCAGTTAAAGGCGCGGTGCCTGATTTTTACTGTCTTAAAAACATGAAAAACAAAAGTAGTTCATTTTAAATGGTTTGCAGTGGTCCAAAGTTATCCCTCACTTATCTTATGCATTTAGA
Source organism: Periophthalmodon schlosseri (assembly GCA_000787095.1). Taxonomy (NCBI): domain Eukaryota; kingdom Metazoa; phylum Chordata; class Actinopteri; order Gobiiformes; family Gobiidae; genus Periophthalmodon; species Periophthalmodon schlosseri. Next base: position 19,835 of record KN485767.1, read on the forward strand.
GCATCCTTATTATTCTCTGCAATGAGTTTATATCTACAAATTGGTGATTAATCCTTGTTAAGGTCTCAATAAGTCTGATTTAATTCTTGTTAAGAACTAGTTTGCAAGTTTCTGGCTCATCTCTGGTTTAGTCCTGGTATGATGGTGGTGAATTTTAACTGGTGTAGTCCTGTTTTAGAATTTGTTAATCCTGGTTTAGACTTGATTTAGTCCTGTTCACGTTTAGGTTTTAGGCCGAAAGACCTAATTTAGACCTCATTTGGTCCAAGTTTTAGAATATAGTCCTACTTTTGTCCTTGTTGATTAAAGGGCCTATATTACGCAATTTTCTGATCTCTGCATATTTAGGCTGAGTTCTTCTCTCAAACAAAAACGTTCTGTTCCACCTTGTGATGTCATGTGGTAGTACGGGAAGTGCTCCACTGTGTTTTTAAACTCCATACACTTTCACTAGAATCATTTGGTTAATTTCATGTGTGAATGAAACAAAACACAACTCCAGATATGTTTTTGAGGAGGTAACAACATTATAACATGGCTTAAAGCTCACAAGATACAGTTTGCATAATATAGGACCTTTACATATGGCCTTTAAACATATAATAATTCCACTTTTTCCTGAATTCTTTTATCTCCATAGCCCTCCCTTTATTCTAACATGGCTTAAAGCTCACAAGAGTTAATTTTGCCCAATTTAGACCTGGCTCAGTTTTTGGTTTTATCCTGGCATAATCCTTGTTTAGACCTGGTTCAATTTTTGTTCTGTTGGTACCAAACATTCTCTGAACTTCTAATCCATAGACGTCATGACTTTGGCTCTGGTCCAGCTTGGATCTCCTGACCTGTCCTTCTACACTTCTCTGGAGGACACGGGTCTTGCATCAGGATTAAACACCATGATTCATGATTTCTGGCATATCTTGGGTGGTTATGTCATGCTGAGGTAGTGCAATCTCGAGGGAAAAGTGATTTCACATTAAAAAGCATTACAGTGCCCATTACCCGAACATGCTAATGCTAAGCGCGAGGAGATATGACTATTATGGGCTTAGCCGACATCATGCTACCTCTAGAGTGTACGTTGCATTGCCCCGGTGATAAATGTTTTTAAAAGCTTTTGGCTTACCTTAATAGTGGTGATCTGGGATAGTAGTTACACACTCAAATTATTAGCTATGAACAAAAAAATAAAATAAAATAAATCAAGGTAGCAAATTAGCCTACTTGAAATGAGAATATTAGGGATGGAGTACACTCTTTTTATCCTTGTAAATATGTAAATTTTGCTTATTTAGAGACCCTGTACCTTTTTTCCCATGTATTTGCTGTCTGCATGTAGCATTTTATCATCCAATAATCAAGAAGTGCGTGTTAGCAGGCTAGTTGTTGTTAGCATTACCATGATGGCAAAACTCCACATCGGCCTCTGAAAGTTATGAAAAGTGCTTATTAAACTCCCGTTGTGAATAAGGTGAATAAGGTAAGTGAGGAATAACTTTCTGCAGCTAATCACAAAGTATTTTATCAATCGCAAACCCGGAAGAAAAAGTCAAAAGCTACGATTGCCTGATTCTTGGTAGACCACCCTTGCTTCACCTACCCATCTACAAAGCACGTTCTTAAGATTCCCATAATGTTATATTCCATATGCATTTAAAACTGACATAAGTAGTTAATGTAAAAACGTGCTTCCATTTTCTCTCGCTGTAATCTTCACTATATTAGCCTGCATTATTGTGCCCTCAGTGGAGCCAGGATTCTAGTTCTAAACACTATGGGAGTATGGGCAGCTTTAATCAGTGCTTCTCAGGTGTGCTGCATATGCCCTTGGGTACGGATGCATATTCCATTAGAAGCCACATACACACTCACAGAGCGCGGAGGGAGTGTTAGCTAACGCTGTACACGCTAATGCTAACCCTGTCTCATTATGGAGCTCTAAAGTGCTGAGGTGCATGCTTTCTGCGTGGCTACTCGTCCTGTATACGGCACATATGGTTTTATAATGATATGACAAGCTAGGTATTAGAAATGGGGACTGGTACAGGTGAAGCAAGTAAGACTTACATTGTTGCATTGTTCTGTAATGAACAATAGATTGCATGTATTGTAGTGTTGTCATGATACTAAAATTTCAAACTTGAACTCAATGCTAAGGAAAAGACTTGATACCGATTCTAAAACCATGCTGTTAATAAAAACACTTTATTTAGACAATAGAATGTGATTTTCAACATTAGATCATAGTACTTTCTTTTATATTACCATGCAGTTTTATATCTGTGTAATCCCTTAGTCGTCCAGGTATGTTATACCATAGAAAAATGCTGAGTTGGTGTAAATGAATGAATTACATTTTTTCCTATGTATTTGAGAAAAATCATCTTCCCCCAGTACAGATTTATTGTATAAGCAGCTCTTGATGTCAAAATAAATCCATTGCATACTGTCTGCGTCTAATTAGAATTTTGTTGTCCGATAATCAGCAAGTTCGCATTAGCATGCTTTACTGTCACTGCACTTATAAACTCATGGTGGTGAGTAATTAGGATGCTCAGAATGCATAAGGTAAGTATCCAATCTCCTGGATGTGCCTGTGGTATTAGCCAGTGTTTCTTTCAGACTTGACTCAATAGTCAGAGAAACCTTTGATTTGCAGACGCCTGGAGAAAAGTATTGAAAATTAGATACTAATCAATATTAAAACTCGTATTGAAAATAGATGCTCATTTGAGAAGGTATCAATACTAAAAAAGTCACATTCACAGGACAGAAATGAACCTTTCCTGAATAGCTTTAGAATGATTTTGAGCTGTGTCAGAGCAAGTATAAGACTAGACTAGTACACGCCCATGGACCACTATGGAACCTACCTGGACGACTGAGAGATTACACAAATATAAGACTGCATGATAATATAAAAGAGTGTTTTTTGGGTTTTTTTTATTATCACAGTGGTATCGGTATCGAGTCAACTCCTTAGTATCTGCTTAGCCTGCTCCTTCCAAACACATGTAGAACCTCAGAAAATGATCCCATGCATTAGCTCAGTGTTAACTTGGTGTTATGTTATTGTATCCAGAGTGCACTTCACTTAGCCCCTCATGACTTTTTAACTACGCTAGCTGTGCACTTGGATCACTAGCTTCACTTTAGCAAAACGCAACGTGAGCTAAAATGTGTTCTGCTCATCCATGTGTAAAGAAAGTGTAGTAGAATATGTTGCATTTGTAGTGATATTTGGCATTCTTGTTCATGTGAGGAAACTTGTGACGTTACCTCAATGCATATTTACTCCTCTTCAGACTTAAGAATACTCATGTCTCATTGATGTACATCACCTAGCAGTAATCCAAGTTATTTTAAGCTCCATAGACCATCAGCAGATGTGCATTGATAATTTGCTGTACCTAATTAATATACCAGTTCAGATATATTGTAAAAGCAAATCTTAGGATCAAGATAAGACCCCAGTGTGATGCCTGCATCTAATTATAAAGCATTTTTGTCATCTGCAACCAGAAAGTAAGGCTGGTGAGCTGTTAGCATGCTACTTGTTAGCATTACAGTAACAGCACAACTTCACTATGCCCTCTAAAAGTTGTGGAAAATGCTTATAAACTCATCGTGGTGAATAATTAGGATGCTCTGAATGCGTATGGAGAGTGAGGAATAACTCTGGACTGCTGCAAATGGTTTAGAGTGAACTAGTTCTGTTTTTCCACATTTTTAAGACGTATACACCATGCAGAGTAGCATATACCTCAACTTAACTCTGATGCTAGCTGATGTTTGTTTTAGCTTGATACAAACTACTTTCCTTGTCGGTGCTCAATCAGATGCTATCCCTATGTTGGTGTTTTTTTATACAGATTTCAAAGATTTTCAAGTCCTGGAGGTATATGCAGTGGTGGGAGAAGAACTCAATTTTATTACTTAGGTAAAAGTACAAATACGGGAGCAAAAAAATAAATAAAATAAAAATAAAATAAATAAAAAGTAAATGTAAAAATATCACATGAAAAAATGTACTTAAGCAAAAGTATTAAAGTAGTTGTTTAAAATGTACTTAAAGAGTAAAAAGTAAAAGTACAGAGTTTGAGATGTAATAAAGCTTCAAATGTAGTGATTTTGATAAATATTTGTGCTGAATTTTCTTTAACAGAAACAACTGAATCTTTTTATTCTAGCTGCTTTTATTTGTATATTTGTTGTTATATTTTGTTTCCCCAAATTATGAATGTGTTAAAAATAAACCCTCAGCTTAAACAATAATAAAACATACTTCATTCCTGTTCAAAAATGTAGTGGCATAAAAAGTACATATACCTGTTGTCAAATGTACTAAGTAAAAGTAAAAAGTATCCAATTTAAAATTATAGATACCTAAAATTTGTACTTAAGTACAGTACTTTACTACTTTCACTTTGTTATTTTCCATCACTGGGTATTCACAATACCCAAGATGCACAAAGTATTTTTAAGCATGCATAAATATGATTGTATTTTATTTAATCATGTTAGCAAATAGTTTCTCCTAAAGTGGTTGGTTTCAACTCGGTATGTCAACAATTGAAACCAGTACTAGCTACACCATCGCTACACCTTAACTGTGTCTGTTATTTAAATGCTAAAAGTTATGTTGCCAATATCGGTGCTGCTAATTTGCCATTTCAAAATTCTCCATATACCATTTCTGCCAGCAGGGGGCTTCAGACACCTAATCCAAGCATTCAAAAATGAAAGACAATTTGCTGCATAAGAACACATTTTCCATGAGAAAAATGTTAAAATCAATACAGAATAGTCCAATAAAAAAAAAAAAAAACCTGCATAAAACCATAATATGTCTCTCTCTACTCCATTGTTCTGTTGCGGCACACAGCTCTCCCTGGGGCACTAAGGGGAATTGTGGGTAATTTCACGGCACAGACATAATTAAATTCAGGTGTGAAAGCCAAGAGGTGGTTGTGGTGATGGAGGATTGTGGTGGAGAATTGGTCCCAGAATGCTAACCACCAACCTGATCCCAAAATTACAACAATATTAAACAGCTATTTTCTGTGGGGAAAATGTAAATGCAAGGATTAATGCCAGGACTTTTTGTAAACAATGGGCAGCAACAGAAATCAGATCTGGCTTTGAAATCTGACAAAGCATCTTCACACCTGTTTACATTTATCTCAGCTTTAGTTTGGACAAATTTCACTTCTCTTTGTTCACCAATACAGATGTGCTGCCAAGATGTGTTTAAAGAGGAGGTGTTTTACTTCTATGGAGTATTAACTGCTAACACATAACATTTAGATCACCATGTTACCTTTTATTGTTGAAAATGCTATGTTCGACAAAAACAATGTATTAATGTGTTTTATAAGTTAGAGTTTTGTTTTTGAGTCTCCTCTCCTCTTCAGAGCGCTATCACAACACAATCAGTGTCCATCCCGCTAATGAAACTACTGCACATCGCCTCTGGTTTGTGAAGTTGTTGTGTAGTTTTGTCATCATGTTTTTGTATACTTAAGGGGAACTGTCACGAGCATGGGTGCTGTAGGATTGTGGGCTGAGCATTGCACAGAATCTTACAGCTCGGCCCGGGAGAGATCGCTAAATTACTGAAATACGCATGGCTGACATTTAAAATCTCTTCGGTCATGTTTTTGTTGCAGGAACAACACTATAACATGGTAGAAAGCTAAAAAAAAATCTATTTTGCATAATACCTCTCTTCAGCATATTCAGGCATTGTATCAAGGGAAAAAAAACTTCTGGACTGAGTTACTTTTATACTTTTATGTCTTTTCTATGTGGGAGCGTGAGTGACGTAGGCTTGTGTGCTGAGCATTGGACAGAATCGTTCTTCTAACCGAGGGTTCGAATAGGGCCGGGACGAGATCGCTAAATTACTCAAACATGCATGGATGACATATAACACTTCTTCAGGCATGTTTTTGAGGGAACAACTTTATAACATGGTAGAAAGCTGAGAAAAGTTGAGGAATGTTTGTATTTTTCCCTCACCTGGATTTAACAAAAAATGTATTTCTTAGCTTGTTCTGCTGTTGTGACAGATTCAAATATTCATCATGATTCTTGGCCTTTTCCCGATCAATTTCAGCTCAGCGAGAGCCGTTCCAAACTGACAATATGTAGAATTCAAGTCAGAGATTTACACATACCTATCTGGAGTTAGCCAGGTTGTCTCTCTCTGTGAGTTTAAAACAATCCCCACACCACAGTAGCATACTTTGACACAGCAGCTGGGCTTTCCACACTTGCCACCAGTATAATGACACTATACTCCCCTCCCAGAGTAAAGAGCAGCTACACAGTGCAGAGAGGCAGACCTCATGCTGGGAACCCGATGGGCCTGGTGGGGAGTCGTACCCCCAACTTCGAATGCCCCCGCCAACTCTTTGCACCACGAGACCCATGCTGCTACTCCTCTCTGCGATGTTTTACGTGTTAAAAGTTCTATATTATGCAAAATTGACTCTTGTGAGCTTTAAGTCTTGTTAGAGTGTTGTTACTTCATCAAAAACATACCTGGAGTTGTGTTTTGTTTCATTCACACATGTTTGAATAACCCTTTTTATTAGTCTGTCTACATCTCCAAAGCTCAAAATGCTCTCTATATCTGTGATGTCATGAAAGTGTAGTTTTTCAAGTTAACAGCCACCTTTTACCTTTTGTTTAGTGTTTTCCGTTTGAGAAAAGAACTCAGCCTAAATATGCGGGATTTGTGTGTTGAACATGTGTGAATGAAACAAAACATCAGTATAATGACACTGTAAATATAATATAGTATAATGACAGAGTAAAGAGCAGCTACACACAGCAGAGAGGCGGATCTCATGCTGGGAACGCGATGGGCCTGGTGGCGAGTTGTACCCCCAACTCTGAATGCCCCCGTTGGCCCCTTGCACGACCATGCTGCTACTCCTCCCTGTGATGTTGTTAAAGAGGAGGTACTTTACTTGTATGGAGTATTAACACATATTTAGATCACCATGTTACCTTTTATTATTTTCAAACAAAAACAACGTATTAACATGTTTTATAAGTTTCAGTTTCGTTTTTGACACTCTGAGTCCCCCATCCCTTTGCTCCCCGTGTTAAGTCTCTCCCCCTTCATAGCGCTATCACTACATAATCAGTGTGCATCCCACTAATGAAACTACTGCACATCGCATCAGGCTTGTCATCAAGTTTGCCATGAAGTTGCTGTGTACAGTTATTTGTATATTTATGGAGAGAATCTCATGGCTAAACCTAAGGAGGGTTCAAATAGGACCTAGGAGAGATCGCTAAAACACTCAAAATGCATGGATGACATCTAAAACCGCTTCAGGTATGTTTAGATGAGGGAACAACGTTATAACATGGTAGAAAGCTCAAAAAAGACGATTTTGCACATTACCTCCTCTTTAAGTACCGCTCTGACTTGTAGAATGAGCATTGGAATGAGCTGGTCCGTGGTAGAACCTTTGGGGTGTTCCGTTGGGATTCCGGGTCTTCCCATTACAGGCCTGGTCAGGTGGATTTCACTGCGGGGCAATGCAATCTCTCCTATTCCTCTCTCCATGCCTGATACGATGCATTAAATATTAACGGTAGCTATTGTCTGACAGCAGAGTCCCGTGTGAAAGTGATGTAGTGGGGGAGAGCCATCTTTATGTATTCTGGGTGTCAGCAGCTCTGGAAGGGAGCACCGTACAGCCACGCGAAATGCACCAATTATTATTAACAGGCTTCCAGTGCACAGGGGAGGCGGCGATGTGCAAGCCTACTGCGGATAGGTTACACGGGATTGTGGGATCGGGTGCTGTATGCGTGTTTATTTTTAGATTGTGTTTCAGTGGGGATAAATATGTAACCGGGGTTGTACCCAATTGTTCATGTAATAACGTGAAGTGTGTCTTGCCCCAGTACAGATATATTGTAAAAGTAGGGTCCAAATGAGACCGCTGTGTGCTGTCTGCATCTAATTATACAGTGTTTTTATTGTCCGTAAACCCGGAAGTGCCGCTGGTACGCTGTTAGCACGCTAGTCTTGTTAGCAGTGGCGAACAGTTTTAAATGAACCACTTTTCATGTTTTTAAGGCTGTAAAAATCAGGGACAGTAATTTTAATTAAACTGTTTTGAACATTTGTGTTTCTTGCACCGCTCCTTCAGATATGAATTGTCTAATTTTTGAGTCTCTGGTGTTACCACTTGTGTTGTCTGTCAAAAAAATAGCCCTGGTTTTCCAGAGTTTGCAATGTTTTGGTGGTGTTTGGTATTTGAAAATTCATTAGAGCCATGTTCCATCTGGTACCAGCCTTTAGAATGCAGGCGTATTTACACTGGAAGGGTCTATAGTTCTCAGATAGCATTGGCTGCAGATTTCTTTTCATATACTGGTTTTAAAGAGGGTGTATTTTACTTCTATGGGGTATTAACTACTAACACATAAAATAATTAGATCAGCACGTTACCTTTTATTGTTTTGAAAATGCTATATTCGCCAAAAACAATGCAGACATGACAATCAGTGAGCATCCCTCTAATGAAACTACTGCACATCGCATCGGGTTTGTGAAGTTGTGTGTACACTGTTGTATCATGTTTTTGTATATTTATGGAGAATTGTTGCTTGGGAGCATGGGCGACGTAGGCTTATGGGATGAGAATTGCACAGAAGCTTACAGCTAACCATATGGAGGGTTCGAATAGGGACCAGAGAGATTGCTAAATTAGTGAAACATGCATGGATCTAAAACCTCTTCAGGCACGTTTTTGATGAGGGAACAATGTTATGGTAGAACATGGTAGAAAGCTTTTGCATAATACCCCTCCTTGCTCCCTCTAGCTGCCTGGGTAAGAAACTGGACTATAGCATCAGGAGCTGTCAAACGGTGACAGGACATTGGAGCGCCTGCAGCAGTCTCAGACCTGTGCTACAGACTTCATCTACTGTCTATCTTCTGGTTAAGT
>KN485767.1:35622-49176 GCA_000787095.1 Periophthalmodon schlosseri
TTTTTTTGTGGTTTTCTGTCCCCCTCCCCCCCCCCCCCTTCCCCCTGTCAGCTCCTCAGCCTGTCTGCAGACGCTCAGCACAGATGACAGCACCTCCCATATACTGTGGAGACACACAGAGACCACTGGTACTGCTACTGTGGGCACTGGTTTACTACACAACCATAGCAAAATGAATTTAGGCTAAATCCCATGAGTAATATAAACAAAATATATTTCATCTTTTGTTGTTCGCTTAATGGACTGTCTAGAGAGAATTTTCAGACTTTCTGATCATTTCTGCAAATACTTTTACTATTTCTACTACTATTACTAGGCTTATCGTTAGGCTACTAATTCATCTTTCATTCTCTCACCTTTTTGTTGAAAACACCTAAACAGAACCATGAACGCTCTTAAAACTTTTTTTCTGTGTTTGCTAATGTGTGCATTCTGTCACCATGGTAACCACTGAACATTCTGCCAACAGCGATGCATGTAGAACACCCCCAGCGTGACGTCACTGCAAAGGATCAATACTACACTATGATGGTATTATTACTACAGTTTCTTGTCTACAGCATCCAGGTCTACTTTTTTCATCACATGTACTGTTATCACACCAACAAATCTATATTTTGTGTTCAAAAATAATGCCGCCATTACAGTCGAATTACTGAAAGCAGTTTCTAATTGCATTGTCAGCATATGCAGGATTCTTATCGCAAAGTGAAAAGTATAATGTAACTGCAAAGTATAACAAAATAGGCAGTGTTAGACAAATTGGGCAAGAAAAAAAATAAGTATTATATATATTTTTTTTATTTTTATTTATTTTTTTAAAATTGTATTTACTTTACTTTATATGAATAATCAAATAGAAAATAAATAATTCAATGAATAAAACCTTTTTGTCATCATGTTCACAAGGCATATAACAAAATATTATATGATATGACTTTTTAAGATTTACGGGCACATTTTCATATATAGCGCTTTTCCACTTTCAAGGCACTCCAAGAGCTTCACATCAAGGAACCACTCACCCAATCACACACACACACACACACACACACACATTCAAACACCAGAGGGTTAAGTGTCTTGCCCAAGGACACAACTGACATCTGACTGCTCGCCCAATGATGTTTTACCAACTGTGCTACCATCGCCCAGTATGGATAAATGTGCACATACACTATATAAACAACAGTAAATAAGACATGTCACTGTTATTCAGCTCAAAGCGGATGAATTCCACAAATGAAATCCCCACTCTAAAAGCTCCTATCCCAACATGGGGGAAGCCTGGTCACCACTGAACCAAGTCATTCCATCTTAAACCCTGTAGTATACCATAACTATTATAATGCAGATGTACGAGTGAGCAACTGTCAGGCTTAATCCTAATCTTAATCCACTAGCCCGCTTTGAAATTCCCTGTTTTTTCCTCAATAGGCAATTTCAACGGCACGTCAGATTGTGTTTCATATGTACTTGCCAACAATAGTGTGGTAGTGGCATGGTGGCATAGTGGTTAGTAACCTCACCCAAAGTAAGGCATTTCTGCAAGGAGTTTGCATGTTCTCCCTGTGTTTTGGTGGGTATTCTCCAAGTGAGTGCTCCAGTTTCTTCCATAAACCTAAAACAAGCACTGTAAATTATACTTTGCATAGGTACTCCAGGCCAAGATCTGGGGACAAATATTTTATCTTGAAGGGCGCATATTATGAAGACAAAACAATTCTGCAGGTTAAAAGTCCCATATTATGCTATTTCTGATCTGTGTTATAATGTTGTTTCCTCATCAAAACACACCTGGAGGTGTGTTTTGCTTCATTCACACATTTTTAAAGCACAAACCCTGCATATTTAGGCTGACTTCTTCTCAAACAGAAAACACTCTGTTCTACCTTATGATTTCTCCATGCACCTTCACTCGAATCATTTGGATAATTTTCAGCCTTGGAATCGCTTATCTCTACTAAAGAAAAGCTAAAAGGTGCCTGTTAACTTGAAAACTACCGTTTCTTGACATCATACGATGGAACTACAATAAAGCATTACTCAAATGTGTGAAGGAAACAAAATACAACTCTGAGTTGTTTTTGATAAGGTAAAGGAGTCAATTTTGCTTAATATGGGACCTTTAAACAAAACCTAATACAAAAAGTATATTCCAAATGCTGCAATTGTTTAGGTAATATGATATTTTCTGCAGAACTAAAAATCAAGTTATGATGGTTTCTTATTTATACTTTCTGCTAAGCTTTAATTTAGACCTCGGTGATACACGTAGCAGTGTTGCGTTGTCATTTTGGTACAAACCGCTAGTGTGAGCTGCAGCTGTCCATCAGAGGTGCCGAGAGCTGCACGGTTGTGATGACATTTACGGTGACGTCAGCTCCCATTGTATCATTGTATCGTAGTTTTCTAACGCGGAAGTCAGCAGACTTGTTTCTTTTATTAAGTCGTTTTAGATGAAAATGTCCAAATTATAACATAATGATCCACGGGTGTCATAGATTATAACTATATAGCAAACAGAACCTTCTTTGGACGTATATATCTCTATGGAGACAAGCCAGTGAAAGATCTGTGGAAAGGGGAGCCCACTGACAGGAAGAATGTATATTTTGAGCTTTTAGCAATATAACACCCAATATAACACCCATAATAAAATAAATGCTACATAAATAGGTTTAAAGCCATACCGTGGAACATTACTGGCAACGCAGGTCACCAGAAAAGTTATGCAATGGATCTTTAAATTACCCTAATTTCACTAGCCTACCATAACTGCTTTTTTTTTCTTTCATTTTGCTATATTCATCACCAGTACTCAACTTGTATCAGTGAGTGAATACCAAATCACACTGTAGGAAAATTTACAACCAAGTCATATTGCTATTCCATTTTACTCCAAGGTAACGCCACTCCACCCACAATAACGCTCTGATATAAGTGGTGGCTGCGAGTGGCACATAGCTAACCAGCGCTATCAAGGTTGTGTACCAGAGTGGAAATAAAATAGCAGAGAATCTAGTCAAGGCTGCTGTGTACTGCTCCTTTGATAGTCCGAACTACACTTGAATCACTGTAGAAATGGTTAGCATGGCTGGTTAGCATGGTGCGACGAAGCGTGCTACGTGACACAGTGGCCCTGATTTATTTGGGCTAAGCTAAGGGGACGAGCGCTGTGCTAATTTTGCAGGACTATAGGGTAGTGTTCTCATCGTACTAAAATTTCAAACTTGATTTCGACACTAAGGAATAGATTTGATTTTCAGTATCGATTTGAATATCACGATGATAATAAAAAAAACCTCTTTCTTTCTTTATAAAATAGAATTTTCAACATTAAATTGTAGTACTTTTTTATATTACCATGTCGCCTTATCCCTCAGTCGTCCAGGGATACTAGTGTATGTGGTCTTTTACTTGTTCTGATACAGCTCAAGATCATTCTAAAGATATTCAGGAAAGGCCCATTTCTGATTATGACTTTTTTAGTATCAATACCTGCTCAAATGAGTATGTAGTTTTCATAGTAGTTTTAGTAGCGATTAGTGTCTGATTTTCAATATTTGTGACAACACTACTATAGGGTAGGGCTACTCATGGGTTTCAGTTAGCTCTAATATTTAACATTTTGATGACTTTTTCACATTTAAAAGATATAATGTTTCATTTTTAAATTGTTGCTATGGCTATGGTCCTAATTTTTTATCATTCTGAAAACCATGGATAGAAATGTTAAACAGAGATGGTAGATAATGCACCAATGGATATGTTATTTTGTACTGGTTTGGTCCTGGTTTGTCCAGTCCAGTTTATACCTGATGTAGACTTGGTTTGGTCCTGGTATAGTCCAAGTTTAGTCCTGGTCTGGTCCTGGTCTAGTCCTGGTTTGGTTAGTCCAAGTTGCATTCACAGTCACATTCTGGTTTGACTGTGCTTTGGCAAAAGTTCAGCCATGATATATACCTGGTTTAGTCCTCTTCCAGTCTTCCAGTTTTAGTTCCGGGAACAGTCCCAGTTTAATCCCCTTTTTGGAGTGCGAAGATGAATGCTATATTCCACTATGCAAGAAGTAGGTGGAGTGTCTTGCCCAAGGACACAGCAGGAGAATGAATGAATAGGCCATCCACCTTAAAAATCTATCACTTTTAATAAATAAAATAAACAAAATAAATACAGTAGAGGAAAAAAAACATTTCTCTGAAAGAACAGAATAGTACTAGGCCCCCCTTTAAACCTAGATACGGCCCTGAAATGTTCCACAGCATGGCATTAAACTACATGACAAGTTGCTGGTCAGTAGTTGTTTTTTTTTTGTTTGTTTGGTTTTTTTTCATGGCCAATGTTGATACCAATTGGTTAGAATCCAGAGCAACCAATAAGCTCTGCCGATATTTTTGGTCCAATATGTGGGTCAGATTTTCATTAGTTTCCCCAATTAAATAAAAATGATGTCTGTGTAGAGGCCCTAACTAGGTGAACTTTCATACCCTCCGACTTTAAACCTACATAGGGCCCTGAAATGTTCCACAGTATGGCATTAAACGTCATTAAGTTACACGTCAGATCTGTGGAGAGATGACCCTGGCAATAAAACCTGCAATTAAATAAATGTAAACCTAAACCTAGACACAGTCCCACTAAAGACTATACATTATACTATATCCTTTCACCAGTGTAGTGCCTGCTTCTATGGTGGAATGATTCACTCGCGGTGCAAAAACAGCCCGGGGGGACCGCTCCACTCATCCTCCTCCAAAACAATCCCACAATGCAATACTCCACAGCCCTTGTTAAGCAATAACTGAGAGCTTGTCAAACATCTACAATCACATATTCAGCCCAGCAGCCCCCAGCGATCACCTTTTGTTAATTGCTAAGTTCAAATGCAGTAGCTCATTTGGTTTACATGAAAAAGACGCTAGGAGCAAGACGTTTGTAATGGTGATTATGTGATTGATGGTGGTTGGAGAGGCCATTGGCGTAGGTTGGAAGCCACTTTTTTGTCAATCTGCCCTAAGATTTTAGTGACAATGTAGCAATTAGCATGACTGAGGAATGAATGAGCAATGAACTAGTTGAAGTGTTGCGTAGAAAATCATATTGTGTTGCTTTTAGTACCTATAATGCAAACTCACCTGCATAATTCCATGGAAAGAGAAAGTTAAAACCATACTCCGGAATATTCTCAATGAAGATGGATACATTTTATGCCATAGTGTGGAAAATTATAGCCAAAGGAACAATATTTCCATGGAAACAAGCATGAAGAGGCCCTCCTCCAGGCCAAATAAGAGTCAGGTTAGTGGAGGTGCAAGCCCACTCACAGTAAAAAAAACCCAAAAAAACACATGCTTTTATTTTAATTTATTTTCTAGATAAAATGTTACATACTGTGGCTTTAAATATGTAATTTATTTATGGCATTAAACTCCATGAAGATGACATCAACCCAAGTTACAGGTCAGATCTTTGGAGAGGAGACCCCACTCACTGCATTTTACAAGGTGCTTTTGAACAATAAAAAAAACACCTATAATTAATGAATGCAAGATAGATAAGTGTAATGCCATACTGTGGAACATTATAAGTAGCAATATAACACAGACAAAAAGGTAGTAGACCATTCACAAGAAAGTTACACAGTGCACCTTTAAAAATTCCTTTGTTATTTATATAAATTTTGCCATATATTTGAAACATTTATGAATTATTAATTGTTTTGTCCTTTAGCGATCACCTTTTGCTAATTGCTTCAGTTCAAATGCAGTTCACCATTTGCGTTGCATGAAAAATAATGATGTTTTATTATGTTAAGCTCATAAAAGATTTCTTCCAGGTTAGCGTTAGCCTGTGGGCGCAGTTTGTCCAAGCTAACCTCAGTAGAATGGCTAATACCCTGCTGTGCCGATCTGCCCCACCGCTAGCTAACATACATATTGAGTGATTCTTTTTAATACACGTTTTAATTTCATTCATAACTTTTTGTTTTGGTATATGAGGGTTTGTACTGATTTAGTTGGACAATTGAAATAAAATAAATAAAACTAGAAGCAAAAAGCATGATGAGAAAAAAACACATTCTTTCTGTGTGGGGACCCCCAAACAGGTGAACTTGTATAAAAGAATTCTTCCAGGTTAGCATTAGCCTGTGGGCGCGGTTTGGCCAAGCTAACCTCAGTAAAATGGCTAACACCCTGCTGTGGCGATCTGCCCCGCACCGCAAGCTAACATACATATTCAGTGATTGTTTTTAATATGTTTTAATTTCATTCATAATTTTTCATTTTAGTATGTGGGGGTTGGTGCTGATTTAGTTGGACAGTTGAAAGTAAATAAATAAAGAAATAAAAAGCATAATGAGAAAAAAAAACAAAAAAACCCCCATTCTTTCTGTGTAGGGACCCCCAAAGAGGTGAGCTTGTATAAAAGAATTCTTCCAGGTTAGCATTAGCCTGTGGCCACAGTTTATCCAAGCTAACCTCAGTAAAATGGCTAACCCTGCTGTGCCTATCTGCCCCGCACCGCCAGCTAACATACATATTCAGTGATTCTTTTTAATACATGTTTTTAATTTCATTCATAATTTTTCATGTGAGTATATGAGGGTTGGAACTAATTTAGTGGGACAATTGAAAACAGGAATATAAAAAAAATTGTGTTTAAAAAAATTTCTTCCAGGTTACCGTTGACCAGTTTGGCCAAGCTAACGTCTTTTTTTGCATTTTATTCATAATTTTCATTTTAGGATATGGGGGTTGGTATTGATTTAGTGGGACAATTGAAGGGTAGGTTCATTTTTTTGACCTGGGTGGAAGTAGGATTACGTATTACTATTCAAAGCACATATTCTCATAGTTAAAATTCGCCAGACATGATGACAAATGCGCTAACATAATTATAAATAAATATTAGGTTTATTTAAGCTGTAATTCCATGATCTGGAGGGTGGGGTATTAGTTTTGTTTGAGTAATGGTAATGATAAAAGTATACCCACTAATTTAAATTTAAAAAGCTTCAAGTTTTTAAATTCTGGTCATCTCATCATCATGATGCATTTCACAATTTATAGCTTAAATTAAAAAGGCATGTACTTGATTTTTTCCCCGTACATTTGAGCAAAATGTATCTTGTCCCAGTACAGATATATTGTATAAGCAGCTCTTGAGGTCATAATAAGTCTTCCGTGTACTGTCTGCATCAAATTATAAAGCATTTTCTTGTTCGATAATCAGGATCAGGTTAGCATGCTAGTTGTTGTTAGCTTTACCATGATGGCAAATCTCCTTTCTGGTCTCTGAAAGTTGGGAAAAGTACCTATGAATAATTAGGATGCTCGGAATGCATAAGGTAAGGAATAACTTTACTGCAACTGCAAAAGGTCTTAAAATGAGCTAGTTCTGTTTTTCACATTTTTATTCATGATTGTCAGCTTCCGGATTATATATGGTGTTTTGAGGATTTGCAAAAGATATATTTTGTTGAATTGTTAATTGCTGTGGCAACGGTGCTAGATTTGATCACTTTGAAACCCATGGATAGTGAAGACAGAACAGGGTATAAGCTATAAAAAAACAAAAGAAACACAACTTCAAAAATGAATTCAAGACAGAACAACACTACAACATTAAAAGCTAAAAAAAAAGAAAATTTAGAAAAACGTATGCCCTTTATGTTAGCAAAGTTAGCTAATTACTTTTATGATCATATAATGTCTATGCGATGTTAGTAACAAGGTTAGCTAGGTGGGTGCATATTGTGGTTAACTTCCTCACCATTTAGCAAGAAGATATAACTTACACACGAAACCCCAATTGAATCAGATCTCACCATGGCGATAGGAGCTTCCATAATTGCCGGAGGACGCTGCCTCTTCTCATATTCTCCCCACGCACGGTGCTCTGATCTGGGCTTATCTTGTACTGAGCCGTACAGGGCCCTGGGTCTTGACCTTGGGATGGTGCACACATGCTCCTATCTGCTCCTGCCTCACTGGAGAGGGCAAATGAAATATCTTATCACATTCTGTATTCTCTACGGGTTCTTAATATGAGAGAGAGTCAACTAATAGTTTTATTATATAGCTCAAGGTTCAAGATTATTAATGTTGTCATGGTAACTATCTACAGACTGCATTGTATATTGTGTCATAACGAACCTAAAGTTTGCATTATCTTAATATGTTACTACTGAAACCAATCTGAGAGTTGCTGGTTCAATTCCTATAATCACTATTACATACATTAGATTCTTGTGTACAAACCTCTATTTATTTCATATCTTGACTGTTTGGGCATGATGCTGTGATGTGTCTTCTCAGCTGACTTAAACAGATTTTGGCGCAGTCTTCCTATTTGACGCAGTAGGACAACAGCGCCATCTGCAGTGCGACTTCTTCAGAACTGTATCCCAGGTGTGAGACAGTTGGTATGCCCCCTCATCCCGATTTACAGTCTGATGGGCCCGTTTCCAGATCTTGATGACCCATCTGATCTGACGATGGTCCTTGTTGCTCTGTGCCTATGACCTTAGTGTCCCAGTCAATAAAATGGCTTCTCCTCTTGCAGTGGTCTGATACACTTAAAATCTGTTCAAATCTGCTGAGTTGACACTTGGCATAGGCTTGTTTTGTTACTGCCCAACAGTGAATGTTTCAAAGTTTTCATCATTTTTACTTTTTTTAATTTATTATTTTGCTTCACAAATTAAGCTATGTGACACTATTTTGCTCAGTAGTCTTGAGATGTTTAACCACTAACCTGAGAGTTAGTGGTTTCAAGTGCCAAAACCAACACTTTGGCAAGACATTTCCTCACTTACTATTTGTAACTTTGAATGTATGATTATTAATGGTCGGAGAGGCAATAAGCGCTTATTGCTAGCCACTTCTGCTGTTGTGTCCTTGGGCTGGACCTTTTCTGGACTGGCATCAATGTATGATTGCTGGTGATTGGATTGTTGGTTTATACTATGATACTCAATCGTGTGAATGCACAATGAACAAATTTAAAGTGAAGTCCAACAACAC
Source organism: Periophthalmodon schlosseri (assembly GCA_000787095.1). Classification (NCBI taxonomy): domain Eukaryota; kingdom Metazoa; phylum Chordata; class Actinopteri; order Gobiiformes; family Gobiidae; genus Periophthalmodon; species Periophthalmodon schlosseri. The sequence continues at coordinate 44,652 of KN485767.1, forward strand.
AAAATAGATCAAATATATTATCAGCCATCTGAAACAAGACTATTTAATTGTTCAGTTTAATTGTAGTTTGGGATTTTGCCTGGACAGAATCTCACACATCTGCCTATTGTTCTCTTAGCACACTGTGTAACAAAGTGTTGCTTTTTAATTAGCGTTCCTGTACAGACAGAGCCTGGAGGTAATCTGTGAACTTGCTAGATTCATGCAGTGTGTTGGAGGCCTGCAATAGCCTCACATCACAAAGTATATTTTCCATGTATTTATAATAAAATTTTAAAACTTAACTTGGAAGGAAACAAAACACTTTAGATCCATCCAGTATTCTATTGTAATGATCTGATATTTTGTGTTTAGTTCAGAGTTGACACCTTTTGTTGTCCTTGTAACTGTTAATATATTGCAGTTGTTGTTGTTGTTGTTGTTGTTACATAACTGCTTTTGTATGTGACGCTTAGTTGCTATGCCGACAAGTTGATGTGAAGGTTCTATTCATCAGTTACTGGTCTGTTTTGGAGACTGACTCTAGTGAGTTGAGACTGCTGTTGCTTTGCTCTTGTTTTGGCGTGGGTTACGGCCTACAGCAGCCCTTGTGTTCAGAAAATATACAACCAGAAGAAATTCAGCGTGTTTCCTTACACCAGAACACTGAAAATATACACCAGAAGAAATTCAGCGTGTTTCCTTACACCAGAACACTACACTATTATTATTAGTATATTTTTACTCAGATACTCAAAAAATGGATATGCTGATTTTAAATACAAATCTTACGTTAATTAAATGCTAATTAAAAAGAAAAAAAAAACACATAAAAATGCTTTGGATCAACTTATTTTTTATTTTTTTTTTTCATTTTTTACTATTTATACTATAAGATTTTTCAAACAAATAATGAATAATAAAACCTCAGAGAAATATGTAATTTTAATCAGATAGAATCAGTTTGTGTACCCCTGATTAGGAAACACATGGTCTAAAAGAACACTGTAAACGTTGACATTGAGCTACTTGATCACTATTAATTTGAATCCCAAACTAATTCCACTGTATTCCGTAGTCTTAAGCTGGGCATGCCTTTCCCAAACTAATAACAGAAGGCAATTTTGAATATGTAATGGGCCAATACTCTTACTGTTCACAGACCCCCAATAGCCTACTTAATAACATGTGAAGGATATATATTTACTGGAATTGCAACATGACAGTGATGCTAATGTTGGCAGTTCAGTTGTCGCTATTGGAAATGGGGCAATGGATACTTGTATTGTGTCCTTGGGCAATACACTTGACTCAATTTGGCTGCAGGGGAATCATAAGCATGTATTAATCAAGAGTAATACATGTTTGTGTTAGTAATGAAGACTCCCAGACGTTCGCGGTTAACTCAGTGTCACTCAGTGGAACGCTCCTGGTATATTGGCTATTGGTGGACTGTACCATTATAGAATACTGAGGGGAAGAAGCCCCGTAACATGAATGAATAATGCACATAATTCTAAAGCGACTTTGAATTTCTTGTAAATAATTTTAGCTGTTAAATGTTCAATCATCTTGGTTTGCTAGCTAGGTTACAACATTAACTATTCCTGATGATTGTTACCAAACTGAACCCCTATCGTGAACCTTTTTGCTAAGTTGTTTTATCTTATAGTAATGACTATCACAACAGTGTAGTGTAGTTATTTATCTGCTCTGACGGTTTCGAAAAACTAAGATGAGAAAGTTTGAAACACCAATTCTCAATGGACACGTTATGTGTAGGCTACACTTGGGAATTCTATGATTTTAAGGAAAGAAAATTAACATAAAAATATAGAGTACCTCAAAACTTTTCAAACCTAGCAAACAAAAAACATACCCTAGAATATTAAGACCTGTCATGTTCAATCTAGCATGAACCAGTTAGCATAATGTCACACAAAAGCATCTAGCATCTACTAGCTAAGCTAATTGATACTTTGAAGCTGATGTCATCAACATTTCTTGGGGATGTGATGATAACTGTAGGCACTGCTCTGTCTGAGGCTTTGTTAGACTTTAATTTGAGGGTTTTTTTTGTTTGTTTTTTTAAACAATCTGATCAAAAAGAACTGACTTAGTTCTTACAGTCACAAGCTAGCTAGTGTTAGCCAACAGTTTTTCAGTTAGCTAAAGTGTGCATTGTGTCTCCATGGTAACTGCTGAACATTCTACCATACACATACATGCAGAACACCTCTAGCATGATGTCACTGCAAAGTATCAATAGAGCTCGGAATTGTGGCATCACACCTTGTAGAATTTTCAGTGACTGTAATGTTCAAACATTTTAAGATGCTAAATATTGCTCCTAGCATCCTGACTCTATAGAGTGATATATGTATTTACCACTAGTGACCCAGCAGTTTATTGAGTTGTTCCACCGCTCTTTTGTTTTCTTTGTTTTTAACGTTGTTTTGGCTTATAAATCTCTATGACTGTTTTGCACTACTGCCACAAACATGGCAGATTTCCATGGTAACAGCCATTTTTTGACGTTTCATCCCGAACTCTATTGTTTGCTATTCCAGAATTCCCTGCACAATTGACTGTCGACAACTATACCTTTTTAAATCTCATATTTCCCCCTCATGTGCGTTGTTAGCATAATTTTACATATCACAGCAACGGGGGCAAAATGCGACACCCCCCCATCAAAAATACCCCCCCTTCCTTTTTCCCTCATATTAGTCTTACCTCCTTGCTTTGTCTCCTCTCTCCTAGCTGATGGTGACATTTATGGGCCCCCCAACCACCCCTCCCTGCTATTCCTTTGTTCAGTCTCTGCCCCCCTCCCCTCCATCATATCACAACATTATAAACATCCACTGCTTAATATTGGTCTCATTTCGGATCACGTCAGCTGCGATTAGACGTTCTTTACGTTCAAAAAAGGTTTCAGTGCAATCATTTCCTATTTGACTGTTTTAATAAAGGAACCCTCGAGCTGTGATGTTTAAGGGGGAACCATTTGGTGAACCCCCCCACGGGTTTTTATTGAAGGTTTACGCAGTTAGGTAGTAATTGCGTGTAATGAGGAGCTAATTATGTACAAGCAGCATAATTAGTGTTTTGGTACTTGAGACTGGTGGTGGTTTTGATGCCTTAAGATGACGTGTGTTTGCAGATTTGGTTAAGCTAGCTAATGCGGTAATGTTGCTAATCAAAATACATGGGGTTCATTTAGGTAATTTATTCATAGACACAAGCATGGTGGTAAATCCGATATAATATAAATCTTATATGGATAAGAAAATAGTAGTATATATATAGTATAACATATATATATATATATATATATATATATATATATATATATATATATATATATATATATATATATATATATATATATATATATATATATATATATATATATATATATATATATCTCATGCTAGTTGTTGTTAGCATTACCATTACAGCAAAACTCCGCCCTGGTCTATTATAAAGCTTATACATAATAAGGAATGTGCTAGGGAAGTGAACAAATGGTTAAAAATTTGTTCTGTTTTTCACATTTTTAGACAATAAAAATCAGATTCTCGTTTTCATTGTTAATTATGAATGACCAGTAGGCTAATGTATATTTTTTGCTCAATTTAGGGCTGAAATCTCCAAATGCTCTGTTCAACCTTGTGATATCATCAGGTGCTAATCCAGGATGTGCTTCTTTATGTTTTTAAAGCACATACCTTCACCTATCTTATTCTGACAATTTCATTGCTCAACTTCATAAACTTTGCTAACATGCTACCCAGTGCTAACATGATAACCAGTGCTAGCATATCTGCTAACATGCTGACCAATGCTAACCTATATGAAAAGTAGTTGAAAAAGTCCACATAATGCGAGATACAGTATCTTTAATGTACACTTAATATTTCATCGGTTAGTCTATACCTACAGAATAGTTTTATCAACAGCTGTTTGTTTTTTTTTTGTTACATTTAACAACAATTTTTGTTTTATCTTTATACGATGACATTTCTTCCTTTACTTGCCTATCAGACCCACTGCAGTAGCCCAGAGCACCAGTCAGTCGGGTTAGAATGTGTGTTGTGAAGATAGATAAACAGCCCCTGGTATCTCCCTCCTCCACTCCCTCCCCCAATCCCTTAACCTTCCTCTCTCTCTTCATCCTCTTTCTCTTCTCACTTCTCTTTCACCCTCCCCCTTTTTCTACTCCCACTCTCTACCTCTTCTTCTCTTCTCCCTCTTTCTGCTTATTATATCTCCCATTTCTCCTCTCCTTCTCTCTTTCTCTTCTCCTTCTGCCTCCCCCTCTTTCTTTTCTCACTCCCCCTCTCTCTCTATCTCTCCATCTCTTTCTTTCCTCCCCTCTCTCTCCCCCTTTCCCTTCTCCATCTTCCCCTCTCCACCCCTTCTCTACTGTTTTCTCCCCCTCTTTTTTTCTCCCACTCTCTCTCTCCCTCTATCCACTTCCTCTTGTCCCTCTCTCTCTACCCCTCCTTCTTGTTTTTTCTCCCTCCTTCTCTCTCTTTCC
>KN485767.1:49215-78121 GCA_000787095.1 Periophthalmodon schlosseri
CCCCCCCCCCCCCCTCCTCTTTTCCCTCCCCCTTTTTCTCTCCCTCCTCCTTTACCCCCTCTCTCTAGCCTCTCTTTTTCATCTCTCTCCCTCCATCCCCCCTCCACTCATCCTTAGTGAGCGCACTTCCCCACGCTCCCTATAGCCAAACCCAATCACGCTAGCCTCTCCACTGCGCCGCGGCCTGACTAATGCCTTTTCATCTAAAGGCCACACTATCTCCCCTCTACTTCCTCTCCTCCCTCCCTCTCTCCTTCTTTCCCCTCCCTTTCTCCCTTTCTTCCTCTCGTACCCTGGGGTCACCCGTTCCTCACTCAGAAGTCCCTTTGAATTGGTCGCTGGTGCGCTAGGGCCCTTAGGTGTTGGGATAAGGTCAGTGAGCACTCGGAGCACAAAGCAGTTCTACGTATATAGGAGCATCCATCACTGCGAGACAAGCCGAACACGCGTCACTTATCTCCTGTGATATCGCTCTGAAGTAATGGTCACCCGTATAGATCGCAGGGCTAGGGATCAAGATGGTGAATTGATGGGGAAAAGAAAAAAAAAACAGAAAAATATTTGCAGTTTTGAGTCATCAATCCAAATGGGACATATGTGACAACACTTTTTCCATGTATTTGTGCAAAGTGTGTCTTGCCCCAGTACAGATATAATGTCTTGAGGTCAAAAATAAGTCCACTGTGTAAAGTCGGCGTCTAATTATAAATCACTTTATTGCCTAAGAATCAGGAAGTGCACTGTTAGCTGTTAGCATGCAAGTTGTTGTCAGCGTGATGGCAAAACTCCATTCTGGTCTCTGAAAGTTGAGAAAAGTGCTTAAAAACTCATTGTGGTGAATAATAAGAATGGGTGAAATGTATTTAAGGGAAGTGAGGCATAACTTTGGACAACCATTTTAAAGTATTTTCGTGTGCTGTGGGTGCAAGTGTGAACGTATCTTAAGATGCATCTCGACTTTAATGCTAGCTGCTATTGTTTTAGCCTCATTTGAACTGCCTCCTTCTCAGCGCAAACATAGGCGAGAAACAATCCCTCAGTGATCTAGATGTGTTCTCCAAAAAGCATCCTGAGGGTGTCTGGAGGACCGCACTGTATCATTTTCTTTCCAGTACTTATTTATTATCCACTTCCACAGTACCACCACATGCAGTAGCCACATCTGAAATATTACCACTCCAAAAGTTTTGTATTTACCCACAGAAAACCAGCATCCCCTTTACTTCCATTACTCTCCTAATAAACCCTTTAGTTTGTCTCATCTCATTTAGTTTGTATTGAGCAGTGGTGAACCGCGCCCCACTGTGTCTGCGCCCAAAAGCCAAAAGTGAAACATAGATCAAACCAACCGTCAAAAAACTTTTAATACAAGCAAAACAGTGAGGCAGTCATTACATGGGAGCAGCGCAGACCTGCAAGAATATGTGGGCGGGACTAAACCAATGCACTAGCGCTGGTTTCTGGCTGTCAATCAAGTGCTAATGGAGAATCTGATTGGTCAGTGCTAACACCAGGGCCCTCTGCTTGCTGTTTTCAGGCCAAGTGAATGAGTGAGCAGTTATGAATGTGTAACCCCCAAATCTGATTAGACACTGTACTTTTGTCTGTACTCAGCTCATTACTTCTTCTTATTTATGAAATAACTGACAGAAATATAGCCTTAAAATTATGATTTTATTGATATTTTAGTGCAATTTAATAATATTTATGATATTAAATTTAACATTTATATGCTGAAATGTTTGGCCTAGAAGTACCTGAAATTTTCCCTCTGGTACTGAGCAACATAGGGTAAAAATGTAGGTTAATTTCATATCTGATGGGTCATTGGCTTTGTGTACGGTGTGCGAGGAGAACAAATTATGGTGTTTTTATTGTACAGGTGGGGGAAATAAAAAATGAAATAAAGAGAGATGGGGCGGGCTAACGGCAGCTATCATTAGGAGAAGCAAATATAGCGCTATTGTTTGTAAGGCTATGCTAATGATGCACGCGGAGCCGACACAGGTGAGCGCTAACAAAAGGGGGCTATTAGCATGTCGCATGATACATGCTAATCACATGTGCAGGTCGTATAGGAAGCGTGGTTAGGCTCTTTAAACAGAGCAGTTTGTGAGAATAATAGGGTTAGGCAGGCTATAGGTTTCTTTATACCGTATGTACTTAAAGGTCCTATATTACATAAAATGGATTCTTATGAGCTTTAAGCCATGAGTTTAAAAAAACACTGTGGAGCACTTCCTATATTACAGTATGATATCACAAGGAGGAACAGAGTGTTTTCAGTTTGAGAGAAGAACTGACACAACTCCAGATATATTTGTGATGAGGAAACATTATAACAGATCAGAAAATAGCGTAATATAAGCCCTTTAAAACACTTCCTTGTTCATGGACTATAGAAACTTTATAATTATACAGAGAAAGCACACAGCAGTCACAGAATACTTCTACAAATTTTACTTTATAACATGAAAAATGTCTTTGTAGTTGTGCAAAATGTGTTTCACCCTCATGAGGTCAAAATAAGTTTGCTGTATTGTCTGCATCTAATGTATAAAGTGTTTTATTGTCTTGAGAATCAGGAAGAGCACTATACCGTGATGACAAACTTTTTCATTTTGTAAGGTACTGGTATCTTCAAACGGTAACCATCCTTACAAGTCACTCCAGTCCCCCTCTCATAGCAAATTTACATATTTATCTCAAAATCATGATACTTCTATGATATATTTAAAGCCGTACATTCATCTGCCAAGAACTCCAACACAGCTGTCTTCTTTTTAGTTGCTGTTGGCTGCGAATGTTCGAGCACTGGGGCGGTGCGTGGTGGTTTTGAAGTGTTGAAGCATAGCACCGCTCCGAGCCTCATTAAAAATCTAGAGGGATCAAGCGGGTCGAGTTGATCTGGAAATGAAGCCTGTTTTCACTGTTTGCAAGAAGGGGGACGTGAGAGCACAGGTTAATACAGGAGCGGAGAGGAGAGAAGACAGAACACGATAGAGGAAAACTGCCTACTGACACTGGAATACACGTAATACAAGCCCTGTGGTTTTTAAGAGATTGTACTGTACATTTGTGGGCAATTAAAGAAAGATATATTATTTTTTATGTTTTTTATAATAGGAAGGTTGGCAGTTAAATCCCAGTTTCGACTGGTGTAAGTACTTCTAAAAATGGGGTACTCAAATTGCTATGGTAAGTAAAGGCGCACTATGTAACTTTTCTAGTTGCCTCATTGGAGCTGTTGTTGCTTGGAATGTTCCACAGTATAGCATTAAACGTATTTGTTTTGCATAGGAGTAGTAGGAGTTGAGAAACATGCATTCTACTGCGAGCGGGGTTGCCTCTCCGCAGATCTGGCCTGGTGGTGCCTCCTGCTTTTGTCCATGGAGATAAATATATTTAATGCAATACTATGGAATATTATACGCCCTGAAATAACATTTCAAACAACTTTTACTCTTAGAAAAGTTTAACTGCGATGAGTTGAGTTCACAAATTTCAGAAGCCAGAGACATGCTTCCTGGTTCTTAGGCAATAAAAAAAAAACACTTTGTAATTCGATGCAGACAGCACACACGCCAATACAGCTCTACAAATTTTACTTTATAACATGAAAAAATCTGTGTAGTTGAGCAAAATTTGTATTACCCAAGCACAGATATATTGTACAAGCAGCTCTTAAGGTAGAAATGAGATTGCTGCATACTGTCTGCATCTAATTGTAAAGCATTTTGTTCTCCGAGAAACAGAAAGTGCACTGTTAGCATGCTAACGTTAACTCCGCTCTGACCTTCAGAAGTTGTGAAACGTGCTTATAAACACATCACGGCAGATAATTAGGACGCTAGGAATGAAAACGATGAATTGGATCAATTCAAACCCTTTAAAATCAACTGGTTCTGTTTTTCAAAGTAAAATCAGACACAGCGCCTTTAAGCAACTATTTATTCAATGTTGACGCTGTTCCCACTTGATCACGTCTTCATTCCCAATTCCTCCACCACGCTTAATTTCTCATGCCTTCCCTGTCGGTACACTCACCTCTTTGGTTTGTGAATGGCCGTGGGTAATCGCGCCAGTGTTTTTCCCGTCTCTGTGAATGTAGCGGGGGTGCGGCGTGTAATTAATGAACCTTCTCAAAGCTCTGCAGATAAACCTCGCTTATCGGTACATGGCATATTTAGGCTCATTCACCGCGCCTCTGTATGGTGACTCATGGTGCACTTATGCTGCTTGTTCCAGCACGATTTCCTCCTCCGAATACTGCTCAGATTGCCGGTGGATCAGTTATGTATACAATGTGTTGGGACAAATAGATTATCTTAAATTAGTTACTTTAGTTTAAGGACCATATTAATTTCAAATTTTTCTAAGTGGTTTTCAGGTATTAGGTAGTGTTTATAAAGCACTAGTTCATTTCAAACGGCTTGCAGTGGTCCAAAGTTATTCCTCACTTACCTTATGCATTCAGAACATCCTAATTATTAATGATGATGAGTTTATAAGCACTTTTCCCAACTTTCAGTGGCCAAAGTGGAGTTTTGCCATAGTTACTACTGTAACTAGCATGCTATCACACACTTCCTGACACAGCAGACTTATTTAGACCTCAAAAGCTGCTTATTAAATATGTCTGTACTGGCAGAAGACAAAATTGGGTACAGAGTATTAATGGAAAAGATAGTTCATGAATAAAATGAATAAATGCTTTATAATCACTAACTAAGATCTAATTTACAACTTACAACTTACAACTAGTCTATTAGTAAAGTGACAGTAGCTCAGTTGGTAGAGCATTTGATTTGTCCGCTGACAAATGGGAGCTGGCAGTGCGACTCCAGCTCCCACAAATGAATGCTGTTGTTGTGTCCTTAGGCAAGACACTTAACCCACCTCGCCCCCAGTGTCTGTGTACACTGGTGTATGAATGTGTGTGTGAATGGGTGAGTGGTTCCTTGATGTAAAGTGCTTTGAGTGCTTTGACGGTGGAAAAGTGCTATATAAAAATATGACCATTTACCATTAGCTACCCATTAAGATGTAGCAGTGGTGCAGGGGGTTGAGCTTTCTTCATATAATAGGAAAGTTTGGAGTTCAAGTCTTGTTCTTGTTCTACACCCACTACAATGAAGGAATGCAATCGTAGCCATGGTTGGAGTCAATTCGCCCCAGGGCAGCTGTAGCTACAGAGTGACTGAGTGAGTGAATAATGTAGCAAATTTGAAAAAAACAAAAAATGTCTTTAAGTGTATTTCATGTTTGCACATAAAGGTACATTAGGTAACATTTCTGATGCAAGGTTCTACACCTGCTTGTATCAATGGGTGTTACTGCTTTGTTTGGGATGTTGCACAGTATGGCATTAAAAAACTTGTGTCACCACAAGTTAAATTGATAGAGAAAATAGATATTTTAGAGCAATAAAAAGACTTATAACTGAAGTACCATAGTGACAACATGTAAATATGTGACATTCCAAGCAAAGCAATAACATCTCTATGGAGACAAGCACACCAGAAAATATATGTTCTGCGTATGTGAATGTCTTTGCTAAGCACCCAAGGGCAGCTTGATTGGTGGGAAAATGCTTTAACCACTGCACTGCTGCATATTATTATTATTTTATTTATTTATTTTTTATAGAAATAGTGTTGTTGAAACATGAATTTGAAACACTGTTAATTAAAACAGTGCTGTCATTCAGTATATCTTTTATAATTTGCATAAAGTTAGGTTATAAGCATAGACTGCATATGGACATAGCTAACCAGCTGAGCATGGGCACGCTTCCAGCTCCATTGACGTTGTCTCCAATTCAGTTTCTATTGAAAAACTGTCACCCCTCTCTCTGTAACTGCTGCTCGCAGGCTTGTCATTTTGATCTTAAAATGTTTGTATTAACCTACTCTACATGATCCTGGTGTTTTTATTTCGCTGTTATGTCCATAAATCAAGACATGATAATAATAGCAGACAAATAAGGCACCTTCTTTCCCCAAGGTTGCTCCTGCTAGTGTTAGCAACAGGCTTGACTGACAGCATTGCTAAGTGCCCGCTCCCCACTAAACCAGCTGTGTGGGTGGGAAGAGGCTTTACCTTCAACAGCCTCACTCACTCACGGATTGGCTCTTTGGTTGCTATGATACTCGTGCTCAGAATTCCAAATATGGATCCCAGCTCCAAATTGACCCTATAACTGCTGGCCTCGATGAGCTTCATTTGACTGGAGCTGAACGCTATCGGTGATGTCACACTCACTAAGTCCACTTCTTTATACCATCTATAGTTATAAGCCAGTGCACAACAATGCATTAGGTTTGCTAATACTGTGGTTTGCTGTATGACAGAAGACATACACATATTTCTCCATCTCCTTTCTTTAATCCATTTTCCTTATTGTAATCACTAGACTATAACTTTACAATACCAATACATGTTTTTCACAATAGACTAGATTTGCTGACATTTTCACTATAACAACCATTTTCCGCTAACAATTGCTTTATTTCTAATCCAGTGCATTGTGAATGTATTACGCAATCCTTGTATCTACTTGCCCTGTTTGTTTTCAGTAACCAATTCTATAGCCTACCGTAGCCTGTATTAAGTTGTATGTGATTCCTGTATACTTATTTGTTCTTTGTTGATGTTTTGTTATCCAAATCCAAATGCAGTTTAACATGCCAGGCTGGAGCAGTGGTTTTGATTGCGTTTTGCGTAGAACGGGTCGACAGCCTAAATGAGCCGTGTAATATGATTTTCCTCAAAACTTGGCTGCTCCTTCCAGTCCAATGAAACATGCATGAGTGTAGCTGTGTGTTAAACGTTAGCTAGCAACAACACAGGCTAAAGCGGTTACTCATAATGTAAACAATGATGAAAGGTATAAAGTTAGCTATACTGGTTAAATGTCCTATTTAAGTGTTCCTTTGTGCCACGGATGAATGGGTGAGAGGTGAGGAAGTTGTTGGCTGCCACATCTGCATCAGTCAGCCTCAGGTCAACTGGGGTCACAAATTAATTTCGATTTACAGTATAAGACCTGCAGACACTCACATCTGAGCCTGGTTAGGCTTCCATTGTAGGGAGTATTATACTTTCTGATCACATAAGCCAGATAACAAGGACAGAGCTGACATGTGTCCATAGCACAGCAGTGCAATAAAACAAATTTTAACAATTTAATAAATAGTAATGGATAGTTAAGTTCTGCTGTTCTGAGAGACATATGTAACATGTAATGATGGACAAATAATACTACAGAATTTTTGGGGACTCTTACCCATCTAAAGCTGTGTTTTGCATCTGTTATATCAATCAAGGAGACTGTGTCCTTCCTCAGAGTTCAAAACACTTGCCCCCACTGCATGATGTCATCAAATGGTGATCCAGAAAGTCTCCTTTGTGCTTTTTAAAGTCTACACACCTTTGATCCAGCTTCCTTTACTGCACAGCAAACCAATTTTAATTCTGTCCATGCACCTTCTGCTAACATTTTACACCAAATTATATCTTAGATCAATTTGCCATACAATAAATATGCTGTAAAATTCAAATACTAAGATACGCCTGCCATCTGCTAGTCTCCTCGTAAATGCTTTGCCTGGAGTTTTCCACAGTAAGGCATTAAATGTATCTATCTCCATGAGGAAAAGCAGGTGGCACAAGTTACAGATCAGACCTATGGAGAGGCAACGCAGTTGACAGTAAAAACGCAAGGTATTTTTGAGCAATAAAACGATTGTGCACGTGAAAAGTGCAAATTGTCCCATACTGTGAACATTCCAGACATAGCAAATGATACTTTAAAGCTGACGCCATGAACATTCCCTGGGGTGTGATGCTATCTGCGGGAACTGCTCTATCTGAGGCTTGTTAGACTTTATTGTGAGCTTTATTTTAACACAATCTGACTAGTAAGAGCTGGTTTAGTTGGAACTACAGTAGGTGAGATGGCTTGTTTTTTTGCTGTTAAAGAAGTCTCTATCACATAAATTTACAATCACAAGCTAGCTAGCATGAGCCAACAGTTTTTCAGTCACTCTCACCTTTTTGTAGAAAACACCTAAACAGCACCGAAACACCTAAACAGGAACATGAACATTCGTATTGATCACAGGCTCCTGAAAATGTGCTGATTAAATACATTTTGCATTTTGAGTTTACAGACTATCTTAAAACATTTTTGACAGTGTTTGTTAATGTGTGAATCCACCATAGAGACACATGAGGAACACCCCCAGTGTGGCGTCATTGCAAAGTATCTATAATATCTCCATGGAGACAAGCAGGTCCAAAAAGTTACCTAGTACACCTTTAATATCGGACCTCGGGATCGTACATACCATCGAATTGTGATGCTCCCCTTCACACAAAGCAAATTGAAAAACACTGCTCCTTTGTTGCCTGGGTGGTCATCAGGATCACACAGCTCCGCGTATGAACCCAATCACACCGTGCGCATGTCTCCCCGCTCCTCACCTTCAGTAACACAGCAAGCGTGGGGGCCTTTGTACCTCCGACCACGCTGTGCCAGTCCAGCTAGCATCCTCTTTTGATCATACCGCATTCACATCAAAGCGCCCACACCACCTAAACGCACGCACCCGAAACAAAACACCACAGCGGAGTAGAGTGGGAAATGGAAAAGGTTCCAGAGGGCGGCTTTAGGCATAGAGGTGGTAGGATTTTCATCTGTCCATCAAATAAGAAATATCACGTCTTTTTGTGCGCTGGTATTTGGAGTTATTAACATGGCAGAAATGGAAGGCTTATCGCAGTTGTGACCTTCACTGGATAAATATGTGGTTGTGTGGAGAGTTAAATGAATTCTTTCAAGGTGTCAGAGAAGATTACGGGAAGGAGTAGTCCGTAAGGCTGGTTGTGTCAATGATTTTTGTTCATTTTTTGCTAGTCTTGAGCTTAATTTGCCAACATCTGGGCTACTGCAGAGTGTTCTCCACTTGTAGACCTGGTTTAGCCCTAGTTTAGACCTGGAATAGTCCTCTTACATACTTGATTTATATCTGGTGGTACTTCGAAAGCCAGCTCTTTTCAATGGTGGTACTTGGTGGTAAATGTTACTGAGCCACTCGGCTACTATATACAAGATGCTCAATGGAAGACTACAATTGGTGCAGCAAAGATGGAGGAAAACAGTATTGAAATAAAGTTAAATACGATGAAAGACATTTGTAACCCATACGAGACATTTGTAACCCATACGAGACAAAGCTGGTGTACATAATTTAACCAACATTGTCCAGTAGAGTATGCTGTTGCGCTCTGAGTTTACTTTGCCATGTGGTCATGATCCGTCACATCAAAGCACGCTCCTCATGTTGGTACTGAACAGGAAGTAAGTAGGAAAATACTCAAATAATATCACATATTTGTGGTTATGATTACTAATAATTTGTTGTAAACAGGCTTCACACCCTGACAAATGCATATGAGCCAGAGAAGTGACCATTTATTGAGAAATTATTGGTGAGTGTACAACATGTTCACTGTTAGCTTGAGGCTAATATTGTGGTATGAGCTTGAAATTACAACATTATATTGTCAGATATATTTGTTAAAACAAACAGTCGAGTTACATTAGTGTATATTAATCCTTTATCTGCTTTGGTGTGTTTAGTATCTTTGCACATTGTATTTCATGATTAGAAAATGTAGAGCCCTTATGCTAGTGCTAGCTGCTGTGCTAAATGGCAACGTGATAATTATTCGGCCTGGGTTATCCTTACTTCTGATAAAGCACATGCAACAGAAAGGATTTATTTTGATAGTACTGGCATATCGTGGTTGAAAATAAATTTAAAGTAACAAGAAAATGGTTTTGGTTGTAAAATCATAAATACAGTGTAGTTATTGTTAAATAATTCATTCGGATTAAGGGAATATGGTTATTTTACAATTTCATGTTACCCAATGTATTATACCTGTTAAAAATGGTATTTCATTTCTGTTTTTTTTATGTATGTTAATTTAATATTTTGTCATCAAGGCTAATGCTCAATTGTGACTTCAATTGCAATGAGAGAAGGCAGTATTTTTGCCTACACTAGACCACACCCCATACTATGACAGGTCGCCGACTGTATCTACTGGCTGTATAATCTTGACTTCACACCTGCTCTTCAGATTTGCATCTTTACAAAATACATTTATTCGTTTTTGTTATGGAAATATGTTCCCTGGATGAAAACCCCTGTTGTTTACAGTCCATCTCTGACCTTTTCACGTCACGTCTTTATCACGGACATGTGTCGAACATACGAATCCTCTGCTCCTTCCCGCTGCTCTGCTCATTTTGTTCACCTCTCTATCCAACTGTCCACGCTGGGATCATACTGGTTTCCATTATCCAGCTAAAGGCCAGTGCCAATCCGTCGCTCAGCATCATGGGAAGGCAGGAGGGAGAGGTGGGGAAGGTGGGGGTGTGATGGCGGGGAGGTGGTCCAAACGTGGAAGCCAAAAAAAAGCAGTCTTATTATATTAGCCGGGCGAAATGGCTTCACGGGAGTTGCAATTTTCCAAAGCTTGGCAGGTTGTGAAGAAGATAAGAGTGGTGAGAAACAAATAGAAAATAGTCTAGTCAAGTCCCCCGTGGTCTCGCAACTGTTATCTTTAAATACAAAGCAGATTGGAGCAGGCTTTGTTGACGTCTGAAAATATATTGATTTATAACTCATAATGGCAAAAGAAAAATTCAATTCTATCAACTAGACAAAAGTTTTAGAGTGAAGAAGTTTTTCTGCTCTTCCAAACGGCTTCAGAAATGTCTTCAGTCTAAAACTTTTGTCAAGTGGACAGAATTGAATTTTCTTTTGCTATGGATTATACCTGAATGACTGAGGGGTTACACAATTTTGTGTGGAAAGTTGAAAGGTCTTGAACTT
This sequence comes from Periophthalmodon schlosseri, assembly GCA_000787095.1. Taxonomy (NCBI): domain Eukaryota; kingdom Metazoa; phylum Chordata; class Actinopteri; order Gobiiformes; family Gobiidae; genus Periophthalmodon; species Periophthalmodon schlosseri. The sequence goes on from KN485767.1 coordinate 60,126, forward strand.
AGTTTTCTACAGTAAAGTGGACTTTTTTCCATTTTGCTTTGAGTTCACTCTATAGTAGGTTAGGTGTAATGGAGTGTGACAAGTGGTGCTCCTAGTAGCTGGGTTTGTCAGGCTGAGAATGTCAAGAAGACATGGGCAAAATTTGGTGAAAGGGTTACTTAAAGGCGCTGTACCTGATTTTTACTGTCTTAAAAAACAGTGAAAAACAGAACTACTTAATTTTAAATGGTTTGCAGTGGTCCAGAGTTATTCCTCGCTTACCTTATGCATTCTGAACATCCTAATTATTCACCACAATTATCAGACAAGAAAATGCTTTATAATTAGATGTACTGTACTGTAGAAGTACTCTGGACTTATCATGGACTCAAGAGCTTATACAGTATATCTGTACTGGGGCAAGACAATAGCTGCTCAAATATATGGGAAAAAATTGGGTACAGGCCACAAAATGTGCACTGTGTAACATTTCTGGCGGTTTGTTTGAAATGTACTACAGTAAAAGGCCAAGTTGTTGGTCAGACCTGTGGAGAGTCTATAATAGAATAAAGCCAAGATAGCTCATTTTAATGCTATAGTGAAACATTCAGGGCATAGCAATTGCATCAATCACTCCATAGAGACAAGCATGTGGTGGACCCCCCCCACCAGAAATGTTACACTGTGAACCTTTAAGTACTGAGTGTTTGGGAAAAAAAAGTGTGATTTATTTCTTTATTTTAGACTATAGGTGAAGGTCTGAAATGATTATAGACAGAACATTTTAAGAATAATGCCAGTTTGAGGCATTTGTCATTTATCTCTAATTCATATGTAGGTGTCAATGGTTGAGAGTGACTTGCCCAAGGACACTATAGCAGTGTGGATTAGCTGACAAGTATAGAACTTCTCTGGGATCTAACTGCCAACATCACCACCACTATTGTTCTTTTATACCAAGCATTATAGATACTTTGGACATTCTGTTAATGTTACATCTAAACTACCTTTGACTAGGCCGGTCACAATAACACATTTTAAAATGCGATATATTGTTGCAGTAAATATTGACGATAAACGATAATATTGAAGCCAAACTCTAAAGCAGAATTATCCCCCAAAACTATTCTAAATGTTCAGTATTGTTAACTCCAATTTTTTCCCACCAGTGCAAAGAAAAAGTACACACGATAAATACTGGCCCCCAAAAAGTAAGTATCTGTCATATATTGAACGATAAATCGATATAGTAATTATCGTGACCTTTGACCAATTCACTCATAGATGCACTTCCATACCCCCTCCCCTAAGAGGCGCATGGTGGTTGAAGTGTCTTGCCAAAGACACAAAGCATTACACAACTTACATTGCAGTAGCAGGATTCAAACCACCAACCTTTACCAACTTCCTCCCACTGAGCTACTGCTACCCATATATCAACATATCTTTTTTATTCTCAGTTTACTTTAGAAACAACGTCACGCATAATTTACTACTCATCATTACTCCACTTAATTTTTTATTTTACCCCTTGCCAAAATGACTGTAAAACACACTGTTTTGAAATAGCGACTTGGCTCCGCACTAGCAAACAGTAGCGTAAGAAAAGTGCCACCGGGCTTCTTATGTTGATGTGTTTTTCATGGCAGCGTGCCCAGTAACTACCACCAAGAAACCACTGGGAACCCCCGGGAGAAAATAGAGATAGTCATTGTGAATAATGCTTCAAGTATACGCCGCCTTTTATCGCATTCTGGTCCATGACAAGAATTCCGAGTTAATCAGCATCTATGGCGTGTTATTGGTACAGTGACCGGGGGTAGCAGGGGTAGAGAGAGGCGTGGGTGTAGCGGAGTGTGACATCCCAGCTGCATGTGAGCCCATGCTGGCAGAGTGCCCGCTGGCTCCCGTGGCTCTTAACAGCGAGGGAGCCACATGTAGGCCAGCCCGGGTACAGCCATCCCTGCCCTGGTCCTTTGATTACCCGACCGTTCACGTACAAGAGCCTCTGGATACTTGCAAGGAGTGGGGGACAATGGGTGTTTGCTAAGTGGGGTTGCTGAAAAGATTTAGAATGATCAAAAGGTCATGCTAGGACTTGCTAGCTGTTGGCGCGGAGTTTAGCAGTTCAAATGAGGTTTTACACAATAGCTGTTAGCTTCAAAGTTGAGCTTAGTAATTATCTATTCAGCTTAGTTTTACTGAATAAGTTGAAACCTAGCAACCTTGCATTTCAGTTCAGATTGAGTGACAGTTTTTCATGAATACAATAAATGAATTTGAATTTAATTTGGGTGTTATTTTTTTTAATGAAGTTATTCCACTTTTCAGCTTTGCTTGGCGTAGTAACCTTGAGAAACCGAGAAACTAAGCATCTGATTTTGGCTCAAAATTACAAAATTACTAATTACTAATAAGTAATTTCACTTTTAAGGTAATTCTAATACTGTCTATACATCCATTACACCATTCATAAACTGAAATATGCAAATTTAATATAACATTTAATTTCATAGTAGTATATTACTCTAGCTAACATCTTGCATCTTGCTAATAAATCTTCAAGCTAACATCAAACTACAAGCTTACTTATCAGGGCACTAACACTTTTCCAAACTGTGCATTCTTAGATATAAACTGCAAATTAGCCACGTAGCATGTAGCCCTTTGTCCACCCCACTCTCTCTCTTTTGTCTAAAACAAAATTATAAAATCAATTCACTTTTGTTTTCCGCGTCTGACCCCTCCACCTCCACTCAGACATAGCTTTACACGGGACATTAATTGGCGCATTAAATGACAGACAGTGTGAATGCTATCGCTAGTGTGAGGGGTTATATACTTTTGCATGGGGAGCAGTGGCAGATGGTTAGCGACACCAGAGCCGTCATGGCCGCAGCTGTCTCCTTTGTCCAGGCCAGTTTCTCACTCTCTCTTATTGATTGCTATTGATTTGGGGCCTTCTGTCTGCAGCTGGGAGCTAATATCACGACTGTGTTGACGTGTTCATTGCTGTATTTGAGATATGAGGAAAAGCAGGAGGTAGGAAGTTATGGGATGGAATCTGTATGCATTTGTGTTGGTGTAATGCAGTTGTTGAATGCTGTTTTTAAGTCCACATTTTGAAACTATAAATGCTAACTTATATTATCAGTTGGGTACCTGATTTTCAGATATTTTGTTACATGTTTTTGTAACCATACAGCCATATACCGGTCTTCTAGTTTGATTCATTAATGGTTTCTAGTTTGATTAATTAGTCTGTTCAAAAAGGTCACACGGAAAAAAAAAAATCAGCATCGAATATCGGTATTGAATATAGATATCAGCCAATATGGTACTTCACACATCGCTAATTACTACCCTACTACTATTACTACACTACTACTAGGCCTACTACTACTATTACTGCTGCTGCTGCTGCTACTACTACTACTACTACTACTACTGCTACTACTACTACTACTACTACCACTACTACTACTACTACTACTACTACTACTATGTCTACTACTACTAGTGCTGCAGCTGCAATGAATTCTGTGAATATGTTTTTAAGTTATAGTCCATCTGGTGTTTTGTTGCTTCTATGTCCGTATCTCTTGAATTTTATCAATTCAAGCAAATGTATTGTAATGATCTGATATTTTGTGTTTAGTTCAGGGTTGGCACTTTTTGTGTTTTTGTAAGTGTTAGTATGTTGTTAATGTAACTGCTTTTGTATGTGACACTTGGTTGCTATGCTGACAAATTGATGTGGAGGATCTATTGTCAGTTACTGGTCAGTTAGGAGACTGGCTCTGCTGAATTGCTGTTGTTTCGCTGTTGTTTTGGCGTGGGTTACGGCCTACACTAGCCCCTTGTGTTAGAAAACACACAACAAGAAGAACTTTGGTGTGTTTCCTCACACCAGTATTTAATAGATCTGCAGCTATATACAAAACACTTAACTTATCCCTTTAAGGTACTAACGATCACTATAGAAATCCCTCAGAGGCGCTTAGCATTGTAGCGCACTTGAAACCTAAACCATTCGTCACTTCAGCTAATTTCCCCTATTGATCGGGCCTTGCAGCTGTTCAGTTGGCGCAGGCTGTGCTCCTAACAGGGTCTTTCACACTCTCACTATGTCAATGTTGGTCTGGAGCTATAATTGTAGCCTCGTAAATCCACTGGAAGGCCATCGGCATATTGAAAGAAAGTGATTAAGGGTTTGTGTGTGTTTGTTAGCAAGCACTGGGTTCACCTCCTGTGGTATAGAAATGTCTTTAGCCGCACTTAAAGAGCATAACTAATCCTTAGTTCATAGTGGGGTAGTAAATCTGCTGCTGATTGAGCTGTTCACTATACTCTATTTGTAGCTCAATAGTTGCTGTTCTCACAGTTTGGACAGTTTTAGTCTTGGTTCAGTCCTGGTAGGGCTGGGCAAAATTTAAAAAAAATATATAGTCATTAATATAGTCATTATGCTCATGCTTCATGTCCAGGTAACTAGTCTAACTAGTTTCAAACAACCAGTTCACAAATAGGACACAAGTTTACCTTTCTGGAATAGTTTTAGAATTGTCTTGATCTTTATCAGAAAATGACATGGTCACATAAATGAAACTATTATTTTGGTCAAAAATTACATTCTTTTGTCTAGTAATATTACCATTGTGGTATCAAAATTGGTATAAAGTCGCTTCCTGTAAAAATCAAATTTGAAATGTTATATTCTGACTAGCCCAGGTTTATTCCTAGTTTTTTCTTTAGCTTGCTTTGCTGTAATTTAGTCCGGACTCAGACCTTGTTTTTTTCTCTTAATTCCCATTTTGACGTTTAATACTTTGAAAACACTGTATTGTTTTTATTCAGATAAACAATAGCAGATATAAATATATATCTGACAAATTACTAACTCAGCACTCATTACCAACTTACCTCTTATACTTTACTGGTCACTTCTCTAACCTGCCCCACCTCTCTCCACAGGTCCATGGGGTCGGTGCATGGGTAGCGAGTGCGGTCCTGGAGGCAGCCAGAGCCGGGCGGTGTGGTGTGCCCATTCTGAGGGCTGGACCACCCTGCACACCAACTGCGACCAGTCCCAACGCCCTAACAACCAACAGCGCTGCTTCCGAGTCTGTGACTGGCACAAAGAACTCTACGATTGGCAGCTAGGCGCGTGGAACCAGTGCGTGCCCATCTCTATGCGAAACTCCGGAGTTCAGCGTCCAGCGATATGTACCAGGGGAGAGGAGGGGATTCAAACTCGCGAAGTAGGCTGCGTACAAAAAGCAGATGCCGAGCCAGCGGAAGACGCGATTTGTGAATACTTTGAACCTAAACCACGACTCGAACAAGCTTGTCTCATCCCATGCCCGCGGGATTGTGTTGTATCCGAGTTTAGCCCTTGGACAACTTGCTCCAAAACATGCGGTATGGGCCTTCAAAACCGTATCCGTTCTGTCTTGGCGCCCCCATTGTTTGGTGGCTCAGCTTGCCCGAATCTTACCGAGTTCCAAACCTGCCATCTTGGTGCGTGCGCGGGGCAGGAGAGTCTCTACAGCTTGCGGGTAGGGCCTTGGGGGCCGTGCTCAGTCCCGTTACTGAGACAAGCCAGGCAGGCCGTCAAAGTACCGCGAGATACGGCTAAACCAAGCAGAGGAGAAAGAGCTAGCAAAGGTAGCGACAAGGAAGATGGCAAGCTAACAAAAGATATTGACAGACCTCCAAGAAACCGAGACAGGCAAGGTAGGAAGGAGAAACTCGCGAAAGACGAAGCCAAGCCACCCAAAGCAACAGATAAAGTGTTGAAAGAAAGTGAAATTATTCCAAAGGAGGAAGTTCAACTCCGAAAAGAGGAAGACCAGATATCGGAATCCGACAGACTTGAAAAGGAGGCCGAGAAACGTCCTCAAGAAGGGGGTAAACTCAAAAATAAGAAAGACAAATCCAAGAGAAAACTAGCCAAACTTGCTAACGGGAACCCAGACAGACAGTCCCGCCGTGCTGACAAGGCCAAGCGCAAGGCCAAAAAGGCGAAGAACAAAGAGAAGAGGGAAAAGATGAGAGAGAGAGCGCAAGAGAGGTTGAGAGAGAAAGGGAAAATTAAAGATCCGGAGACGTCAGAGTTGATAAAGAAAAAGAGGACCAGGAACAGACAGAACCGGCCTGGGGGGAAGTCCTGGGCCTTGCAGATCGGGTACCAAACCAGGGAGGTCAACTGCGTACACAAGAGCGGCATGGTGGAGGCGCTGAGGTAAGAGATCTTTACTATAGCATATATGTTATGCCAACTGCCCATACATTGAACTGGAGGGTAGGAGAGAATTCCAAGATCAAATTTGATGTTACACTGTCAAAATGCTGACTGAAGGGCTGCAAAATGTATTGCAATAGAATCAAAATCACAATTTGAATGCAATTTGCAAATCACAAAGGCTGCATTTTCATGTACCATAATTTCTTCCTCAAACAACACAATCTCCCACTCTGTACAAACATGTTCTGACATTTCCATGTGTGTCAGATGCCCTTCCTGTGTGTCAGATACCCTCCCTGAGTCTCCATGGGGTCTTATTTTGTGTAAAAGCTGCTAAGCCTGTAGTTTAGATCTGTACAACCATGTTCTGAAATGTGATTCTTGTATAAGATTGTCAGTCCATGTTTTAGTCTTTGATCAATTCTCCTGGCCGTGTTTAAAATGTGAACTTTGAACAGAATCCTATTATTAAAACAGAAATTGCAAATCTAATCGCAATGTCAATGCTTATGAGAAAAATTGCCCTACCTGTAACAAAATCAAATCACCAGTACAACAGATATCTGCAGCTCAAATGTTGATTTATTAGATCTTCATTTTGACAAAGTATGAAAAAGCGCCACAGTCCTGTCTCCTCCTGTCTCTCCTCCTCTTGTCGTGTCATTGGTTTGCTTGAGCAATGTTGGTTGAATGCCATCTCGCTGCTAAATCTTATTAATCACTAATTTGCATTGGTGGTTAATAAAATGTTTGCTTTTTGAATGTATTAGCAGTTGTTTAAGTAAAATTTTACCTACCCATCTGTCCACCCCTCTTCTTCACTGGACTAGTCCTGGTTTAGTCCAGCTTAGACATTGTTTAGTCCTCCTTTAGTCCAATTAAGGTTTAAGGTATAGAATTAATCAAGATCCAAACTCATACTAAACTAAGTTCAAACCAGGACTGAAACCTGGTTCAGTGTCTGCCTGAGGGCCTCAGTATTTAAACGTAAAAGCCAGTGAGTCTGATCCTGACTTCTTCTTGTTCTTCTTGGGCTTTTGTTGTTAGTTAATGACTGACTCCAGAAAAGCATCCACATCTCCACTGCTTTTCTTCAGCTGGCATGGAAGCTGGCTAAAGCCTTTAAATATATGGTTCTTTCGGATTTTCGGATTGTCTCCCCGTTGTCAGGTTCATCGATGTTCCTCAGTTCTTTGGGGAGTTTGAAGTTGTCCTGCCTCTTGCATCTGCCCATCACTGCTTTGGGCTCATAATCTTTGGATGGTTTAACCAGGTTCTTCTTGGCAGGTTTGGTCTTCTCTGCAGGCTGAGAGCGAGTGGGCTTTGGTGTTTTTGAATGTCCATCTTGAATCTTACTTAAGGCTCCTCAGTCTTTTTAGTGTGTTTGTTACCAGTGAGGTTGGGTTTGACCTTAGATTTCTTACAAGGCTTTGTTTCTTCTTCAAAGTTAGACTTTTCAGTTTCATGTAGCGGTTTTGTCTCCTTTGTGGGGTTAGAGCGAGAAAACTTATCTCTGACCTTTTTAGAAGACTTTGGTGCATGAAACACCTTCTTGACCACATCTCAAGTCTTCTCCATCTCTTCAGTATTTGAATTCTCAGTCAGTTCTCCTTGAACATTTGGAGGTTTTTTCTTATTTTGTTTTTGTGTTTTCTGTTGTCTTTTCCCAAGAGCTTTGGTTGACTTCAGATGATGCTTCAGATGTTTCAGGGACACCATCTTGGACTGCAGATTCCAGCTTTGTCGGGTCCTCTACAAAATGCTCTTTTGGAGTTGCCTCAAAGACCTTCTGCAGCTCAGGTCTAGTGACGTCTCCTTGAGCAGTTTGAAGTTCTACAATATCAGTGTGCACTCCCTCCTCTTCAGCCACTTTTCTTGTGTCTTTAGGTTCTGCTGAAGTTTGTTTGGAGGTTGTGACCTTATTTTGTCTTTGGTTCTTCCTTCCCTTTTTGGTTGGTTTGGAATTGTCCTTCCTAGCTTTAGGTACCAGTGGTGTTCCAGATGGTGCAGGTATATCTTGGGCACTAGATTCCATGGACTTTCAGTTTGGTTTCTTCCACAAAAACTATTTAAGGCAGAGTTATATTGCGTAGGAGGGAACACAATATTTCTCCTCAGAGAGTTCACACACTTCATTGTGATTGGTTTAATCTGCCTGTCACTCACTCAGAGCATGACTGAGTTTGACCAATAGGAGTAGTGGGTGGGAGGAAAGTAGACGAGTTGTGTTTGTGTTTGACTATAAAGATAAAGAAGCACAATATCACCTACACACTACACACTGTTGGTAAGATTTGAACCACTGGACACCTGGACAACTGAGGGATTACACAGACATTTGGAATTTTAGACAATTCATAAATGTAGTGATGGGAAATGTTTTGGGGTTTTTTTGCTGCTAGGCCTGAACAGCAGATTTACCTTGAAAAACAAAAGGAGGACAACATCAGACACAGCAGTGCCTTGAGAGAAAAATAAGCACTTAAGCCATGACATTTAGCTTCCAATCCCCTGGAGAACTGGAGCTGCAGTCTCCACAAGTTCACTGTAGTTTTAGTGAGTATGACATAACTGAGATTTGGAGTCATAACTCTGCAATATCCAAATACAAAATTATAATGGACTTACTATACCTCCCAGTGTTTCCCATAGATTTTGTTAACACTATGATGGCATAAATAATTTCATTTAATATTTTTTTTATAATTTTGATTTGAATAATTTAATCTCATTCAATTTGTGGAGCATAAATGTTACTTACCTGCCTATAAGCAGTCCATTTTTAACAGTGTAGTCTCTTTTATAAGTTTATGATAATGCATTGCACAACAAAGTCTAATTTTGTTGCTGTCTGTTCTGATGCCAATATAGTCCAGGTTGTTTTTAGACTCTGGGGGACTATTTTGGACTATGAGGGCCACCATAGTCTTTTGTATTAATGGGAAACACTGCCTCCTGTGTGAACAATGCATGGTTATTGAAAAGCAGGGAACTACAAGAAGCAAGATATATGCTTCAGTTACAGCAACCTGAAGATTTTCTTTGTATATTAAAGCCACAGCATGTAACTTTTTATCCAAATAATAGACTAACATGAAAGCATGTTTTGTTTTTTGTTGTGCTTATTGCATAGAAAAACCTGTGTCCTTACTGTGAGCGGGGCTAACATCTCCATAACCCTGACTCTTATTTGGCCTGGGGGAGATCCTTCAACCTACTTGTCTCCATGGAAATTACGTTCCTTTGGCTATCTTCCAGAGTATTGCATAAAACGTATCTATCTCCACGGAGAATGTTCCGAAGAATGGTTTTAACTTTCTATGTCCGTGGAATCATACAGGTCCAGAAAGTTACATAGTGTTGCTTTAAGTGGAATTTTAAATAATAATAAAAACAATAATTTAGTTGTCCTTTATTGCATTTTTCCAGACTATCAGAGTCAACTAGCAAGGCATTGTTCATTAACTCTGTTCTCCGAGCTGATGAGCTACTTCTTAAACATAGCTTCCCTGGGGTAAATTGATGGACAAAACAACAGTACGCAATGGTCTGACCTTTGGGTTGGGGGGGCTAACACTTTATCAATTTAATAATATATTTAAATGATTTTGTTTTGCCCATTTAGCAGGTTATGACCAACATTTTTCTTTTGCCATAATGACTTTGATTACATTTGAATGCTCACTGCATCGCTCTGGGTGTGTTCCAGTGTTAGCCAACCATCCCTGCTTAGACTTTCTATTACACTCATTGACCTGTCAGAACTCATATCAGTCAAACCCACTTTCTACACGACTATTTATCCCCCTTTAAGACCTCAATCCAGTGTTTAACATGATCATTCTCTGCAGAGTCGAACCACAGACACACTGTTACAGAAATTTGGTACCAGCAGTGTGTTATGACAGATAAATACATACATGTCTATGATATCTTTTATGATTTAATGATTTTAAAATGTCTGAGTAATAGAGCCACTGGCCAGGTCAACAATCGCTGTCCGTTTTAATTAGTGACTCATCCACATCATGTTTACTGCTGTCACTTACACGCTGCTCTCGGATATATGTTAGATATGTTGGAATTGACAAACGCATTCAATTTGTTCTTCAAAAGTTATTTTAAAGGTGCACTTTGTAACTTTTCCAAAATAGGGTCAACAAGCAGGAAAAAGACCTGTAATTCTATAAATGTAAAAGTATAATGCCATATGGTGGAACACTTTTTTTTTTGTACATTTTCATATCAAAGTATTGCATTTTATTTAATGATCTGTAATTGTCACCAAAGGACATTTAAGGGGACATTATACTTCTGATAGAGGATCAGGGTGCGTGGAGTCACCTCTCCATAGACAGGTGCTTAACAATGCAAAGGTGAGACAGTTAATACACAATAGGCCCATAATGTTCTTAGCTAATGAACAAGGGTAGAACAGTTTCACTCTAAAACTCCCCCCGTTGGGGCTTAGTTAACCCAGAGTAGTAACTAGTGTCTCCTGCCAGTACCATCCAGTGTAAAATGTGTCCAAATGTAAAATGTGACCAGATGACAACTGTTGAAACCTTCTCTACATTGGACCAGTCCTGGATGAATGAGGGATTACACCATTTTCAGGGACAATATACCTTGCTCATTATTGCATTGTCTGTTGCTACAAACCCTAAACTTAATTTGACAACAAAAATCTAATTCCAAACTATGATCATATGTGGACTAATTTGCTACTAATGACCACGGTTTCTTTTATATCAACAAACGTCATGACAACACATCCCTGCTTTCTTCATCCCTCTGTGACGCTGTTAGCCCTGGTCCATATAACTGCCCTCATTCTGTCTGATAGACCACTACCCTCCTCCTCTCTCCCCCTCCCTTCCCGACAACAACTCCTCTGTTACTCAAAGGCCCCAGACACAGATATAGTGTATAAGCAGTTCTTGAGTTCATAATAAGTCTGCTGTGTGCTGTCAGTACCTAATTCTAAAGTGTTTTATTGCCTGAAAATCAGGAAGTGTATGTTAGCATGCCAGTTGTCAGCATTACCGTGACGGCAAAACTCTGCTCTCATCTTTGAAAGTGGTAAAAGGCACAAGTTAATAATTAGGACGCTCAGAATGCAAAAGAAAAATGAGAAATAACTTTGGACTACTGCAAACCGTTTAAAAATAAATAGTTCTGTTTTTCATGTTTTTAAGGCAATAAAAATCAGGTACAGCGCATTTAATAAAATAATTCAAACTCTAAATGTAATATTAACATTGGCATAAGGATTAATAACTGGCTGGGTATATTTGGGTTGAGTTTCGAGGCTTTTGCTGGATCGCAGATGGCAGAGAAGAGCTTAAAAAGGCTTATCGCACACTGGTGGATGTGCAAATGCTTGGAACTGAACCAGGATCCGGTTTGTTTACTGTCTGGGGTATGAGTGTGGGAATTCCCAGTTTAAAATGCTAACGCTGCTAATTATTATCCACTGTGAAATGTGGTAAGTGGTGATGGGGCTGTCTGGCTGTTATATGGTCTCTATGGATACTCTATATAAAATAATGGAAATAGATGTAGCATAGTTTTAATGTTTGGGTCTGTTTTGAAGTTTGTGTTAAAATGACTTTAAAATGATTTGGCTATGAGAGATACAGAAAGGCACATTCACTTGAAAAATACAATCAGATTAAAGCTGGGTTAGTTGATTTTCACACCGTGGAAGGAGGAAGTAGGTAAATGTGTTTAACTCATCTGTAGCTCTCAAAAAACCCTTTTTTACATTGTTAATATTCACATGAATTCATTTTCAGGCATATGCTGGCTTTATAACAGTTTTTTTCAGATAGCACAGTGAAATGGAAGTGAAATTGGGGTGGACAGTCCAAGCACAGCCAATCAAAGCGCTGGGTTCAGATGATCTAATTAAAATAAACATATTCATTTAAAGGTGCACATACAATATTTAAATAAAAAAGGTAAATTGTTCAAATAAACATGTCTTTCTTTTTTAAATATATAAGTAAAATACATCTATTATTTCTTGTCTAGGGCTGTTATTTTAAGCCACATGCCCTTCCAGATCTTACCTCTATGGAATCTCTCTATAGACCAAATTTGAGAGAAGCTAGCTCACCCCAGATTCTAAATGTATTATTTTGGGCGACACAATAAGTTTGCACTCACAAGAGCCTTCTTTGCATATTCTGCTCCTCTCTCTAAAGCTGAATTCACTCCGCAGCAACAAAATTGCGCCAAATGGCTCTAATTGAACATAAACACTGGAAACACACCACAGAAACATTGGACCAGCCGAGACGCCTGTCCCCCATAGACTTTGCGTGTAAGCCATAGACTGTATAAAGTGGACTAAGGGAGTGTGATGTCGCCCATAGCGTTCAGCTACAGCCAAATGAAGCTCATCAAGGCTATTAGTTATAGGAATTCCGACCACGATTGTCATAGCAACCATAGAGCCAATCAGTAGTGAGGGTGTTGAAGGTAACGCCCCTTCCCACCCGCACTGCTGGTTTGGTACAGGCTGGGCACAACGCTGTCAAATCAAACCTGTTGCTAACGTTAACGGGAGCAGCCTCAGTGAAAGAAGACAGCTCATTGGTCTACTAATATCGTTTATATCTTCATTTAGGGACAAAATAGCGAAATAACCCCTAGGATCACATAGAGCGAGTTAATACGGACATTTTAAGACCAAAATGACAAGTCTGCCAGCAATAGTTACAGAGAGAGGGGCGAGGAGTCAGTGGAGGCGGAAACGCATTCACTTCCTATTTGGAACACGGTGGCTAGTGGGTTAGCTATGTGGGTTAGCTATGCATTTATATATACAGTCTATGATGTAAATCCGACGCATTTAGAATATTTAGAAAAAGGTTTCCTCTGCCCTAACAAATAAAATGCATTTAAATGTTAAAAGGCGCTATATGAGATTTTGAATGAAAACAAGTAGGTTTTTTTTACAACTGCGTTTACAGTACTGGAGCAAGACAAACGTTATAATCATGTACGTGAAAAAGAAAAAAAAAAAATCTTAACTTTATCAACCTTTGCAACTCTATTTGACCTCCCCTAACCTTAACCACATGAAATAATTATCCAAATAAATAACCACATGTTTACACTGCAGTAATGAAAGCATGTAAACATATCATGGCTGCATGCTGCTAACTACAAATAAGGCAGCGTCATTCTGTCCAAAAATCCCAGCATGAGCGAGCCCACATCGCGCGCTACCTTATCCGTAACACGTGTGATATCAGATCAAAGGTATCCCACGGTGTAGTCTCTATAAGGGCAGGGGGTAGGCTGAATATTGAAGAAAAAGTGAGCTAAAAGTTGACCAAAAATTCATTATTATTCTAAAATCGTATTGGGTTGGTTTGTTTATCCAAGTTGAATGTTTATGCTACTCTGGCATTTAGGAACATGGTGAGACTGCAGATATTTTGGAAGGAAGAAATGGTGCAGTTTGGGTGGACACAAAGTTATTCTTGGCCAAGATATAGCCTTGGTTAAAATGAATTGGATTAACAAAATGCTAACGATGTAACTTTTCTGATTGGGAGAGGGGTGCTTTTATACTTGCTAATTGCTGCATGCAAATGTTTCATTGCAATGAGTTTATAAGCGCTTTTCACAACTTTCAGAGGCCAGAGCGGAGTTTTCCCGTCACAGTAATGCTAACAACAACTAGCATGCTAACAGCACGCCGGCATTCTTTCCTGGTTTGTGAACGATACAATTCTTTATAATTAGATGCAGACAGCTCACATTTGTTGCATTTAGACCCTACGTGCTGCTATACAAAATATATATGTACTGGGGCAAAACTAATGTTACTTTATTAGGCTACGTGTAAATTGAGTATAGCCTCTTTGAAGAAACTAGCCTATTATCATTTTGTATTGATTGATTGAAATTAGATTAACAATAATTGTCATATCTTTGTATCGCAATCCTTTTTTTGTGTGTGTGTAACTTTTCACATTTGGTATTAGGTCATTGAGTGATTGTCCATGTTTGATCAATCTTATCTCACTTATTTTCAAAACGCCACATTGCAGATCAACTCCTGTTTTCACCGTCCCCGGCGTTCGCCCACTGCTCTGTACTCACTTCATTCTCCAATTTTATTTTCTTAATCTGTGATAGATGTAGGATTCGGCAGCGTCGCGTAGTCATTTTGGTGATGGAAAGAGCAGCTAACCATCGGAGGTGCAGACTCTTTGTTGTGATGACGTTTACGGCGACATCATCTCCCATTGGGCACCTCTGTTTTCTAATGTGGAAGCTGGCGGACTTGTTTCTTTTATTAAGTTGTTTTAGATGAATATTGTGATTTAAAATGTACAAATTGTAACATAATGATCCACGGGTGTCAGAGATTAAAACTATGCAGCAGGCACAAGCACAATAGGTCTTCTTTAATATTTATTCCTTTTATATAAATATTTGAGCACATTTTACCCACACTGGGAGATTTCACACTGAGACTTTGACCAATAACTATTAATAAATCATATCTGCATATTATTAGCAATATCAATGCTAGTAGCAACAGCAGTATCAATCGTTTCATTAGTTATTTCATTCATTTATTCATTTTTTGTATATTAATTTTCTGCCAAATCCCAAATATGTTGTTTGTAAAGTGATCAGTGAGTCATCTGTTCCTTGATATTTTAAGTGGGATGTAATTTGGAACATAATAACAGCACAAAATGGATGCTCATTTTTGGCTAAGATTAAACAGAACATTGGCTTTGAGCATTTTAAGCGAGGAAATTGTACTTCCCAATTGCACTTGAATTTGCTCCAATAAGATTAAGATGTTTACAATCATTCATGCATATATTTAAAGATCCTGTATTACACAATTGACTCTTTTTAACCATGTTAGAATGGTGTTACCTTATCATGTTTTGTTTCAGGCTTAGGGTATGAGTTAAGTAGTTGGTAAGCCTGAATCATTCTTAATAAACTATTTGTTCATTATGAATTAAGTCTTTGTTTATGCTTTATTAAGGCTATTAAAGAGATGCCGGCAAAAAGATGCCATTGAAATCATTTCATTTCTTCATTGAACATTTTATCTTGAATGCGTGCAATTTATTAGAAAAAGAAAAGGTTAGTATGTTTCTATACACACAGAAATAAGTGGGGTGACAGTGGGGCAGTGGATTGCCAACAAAGTGTGAGGTCAGCGGTTCAATCCAGAGTTCATACTGCTGTTGTGTCTTTGGGAAAGACCATAAACTGTATAAAGAAGTGGACTAAGGGAGTGTGACGTCACCCATAGCGTTTGACTCCAGCCAAATGAAGCTCGTTGAGGCTAGCAGTTACAGGGGCGAATTTAGAGCCGAGAAATGTTATCATGGTCTGGTTTTAATTTGGTTCTAGACACTTTTACCCACCCATTCTTCCTATTGGTCATGCTCTGAGTGAATGACAGATGGGTTTAACCACATCACAGTGAAGTGTGAACATTCAGAAGAAGATAATTTTTGTTAGCTTCAAGGCATTACTGTGTAATCATGACAAAATCAAAGTTATCGGATCTAATAAATTGTGATAGAATTTTTGCATCTCCCCCACTCTTTTTTTCCCAGTATGGTAGCATATAAAATAGGGCTGGCGAAAGTATTGAAAATTAGATACTAATTGATACTAAATAACTAGATAATCATTTGAGCAGGTATCGATACTAAAAAAGTCGCATTCACAGGACAGAAATGAACCTTTCCTGAACAGCTTTAGAATGATCTTGAGCTCTATCAGAACAAGTATAAGACACATAGACTAGTACACACCCATGGACCACTATGGAACCACCTGGACGACTGAGGTATCACAGACACAATAGCTAGTACACACCCATGGACCACTATGGAACCACCTGGACGACTGAGGTATCACACAGATATAAGGCCACATGGTAATATAAAAGAAAGTACTATGATTTAATGTTGAAAATCACATTCTATTGACTAAAGACTGAGTGTTCTTTATTATCATTGTGGTATAGGAATCAGTATTGAGTATCAAGTTTATTTCTTAGTATCAAAATCAAGTTTGAAATTGTATCATGACAACACTAGTATAGAACAAAACAAAAAATCCAAATTGGACAACACACTTGGTCCTGATTTGATCCCGGTTTAGTCCTGATGTAGACTTGGTTTAGTCCTGGTTTAGTCCAAGTATAGTTTTGCTGTGGTGCGTGAGCAAGTGTGAATCCAACTCCTAATTATTGTTTTCTTCCCTTCTAGCTTCTGCGCAGACGCCTCTCTCCCGGTCACCTACCAGGCCTGTGTCATGTCCAAAGACTGCGAGGTGACAGAGTGGTCGGAGTGGTCACCCTGCTCTAAAGAGTGCTACGACCCCAACGGACCCAAGGGAGAACGCACCCGCAACCGGAAGGTCACCCAGTTCCCCGTGGGCCAGGGAGCAGGGTGCCCCGAGCTGGAGGAGAGGGAGGACTGCACTCCCCAAGGAGACAAAGTGCCTCCATGTATAGTGTAAGTAACATCTGCACTACAGTATGCACAATATCATAAATAGTATTTTATATGAGTCATATTTTCAGTAGAGAAATCTGAAAAACTGATCAGACATGTTCTTGTGGTGCATCAGCTACTACTGCGTTTAGTCCATGAAATAAATTATATGTAATTCCTCAATGTCCTTGGACGTTGAGTTGGTTTATGGTCTGGTTTTGGGGCTCTGAGATTGAAAAGTGGAACTTGGGTGTTGTCTTCACTCGTTCCTTTCATTTCTTTATGTTTAGGGATGCACCGATCTCCCAAATATGGGTTCAGCCGATATCCTGGTTGGACATATAAATGGATCTAAAAAGACTATTTACTGGTCGTAGTTGGCCCAAAAAGTCTCATAATGTTTGAATTTTTACAAAGATGTTTGATAGTTACTTAAGGGATAAATAACAGCTATATAACACATTTGAATCAGCTTTGTCTTATTTTAATTTAGTTTTAAGGTTTAATAAATGCTGTTATCAATCTCTGCACTGCTATTGGTATTTGCAGATACTTAAAGCCATAGTACTGAAATGTGTCTTTTATTATTCAACAAAAATATTAGTTTCTATTTTTAGACATAGTTTAGTTGATGCATTTCTCATGTGCATCATGTTCTTGCCGCCTTGATGTTCTTGCTTTAGCTAGAAAGTAAAAGTATTTATATTGCTAAAAAAAATACTTTGATTAACATGCATTCTTACTGGTAGAAGTGTACTTTAGAAGTGTAATTAAATAAATACATCAACAAAAATAAAAATAAAACAAAAAATCTGCATTATATTTTAAATATAAACATAAATAACAGTGACTTTATATGTGCCATCTGCCCTCACCACTCAAGGGTAAACCGGCGACCTCGCTCAATACCGTGACAATGGAGCTGTCCTCAGGTCTGCTCCCATCCTGTGCATTAAAATACATTGATTCTGCATTAGTCACTCTTATGTGTCCTCTGCACATTTGTGCCATATAAATCATATCCCATAATAGTGGCAGACTGAACGGTTCCCAACATGCGGTGTGCACCTGGATTGTGTTTTTATGGGGCTTATTTATGGAGGACAATGGCTTACCGTGGCAATAAACCCTTTCTCTAAAGAGGAAGTCGTCTGTAGGGTTATGGGACTGGCCAGTCCTAATGTCTGATAGTAAATCAGAGGATGCACTGATTTTAATGCTGGATAAAGGCTATGCCAGTATATTTTATTTATTTTATTTATTTTATT
>KN485769.1:11580-49229 GCA_000787095.1 Periophthalmodon schlosseri
AGTTGATAGGACATAACCATATTAAGCATGATAATGAGCTTGATGAGATAATGCATCGCAGGCCGGTCATGTTTTCAATTTATGAGATTGCTACTTCAGACTTTTTGCCCTTGACATTTCCTGTGTGATTGCAGCTGGGCCACAAGCCTCAGCACTGTAGTCTCTTTTTGTATCATTTTCAGAAGCCTTTAGTGAACCATGAGCAAAAACTTCTCTTTTCATTTGCTGATATTGTCTTGTTGTCCCAGAATGTAGTATTTTTCCCCCATGCTGTTTAAATACATGACATACAAGTTGCTAAAATGGATTTGGTTGTATTATTTTTTAACTTGCTAACCATCACACTGACAGCCAGCGTCATGTTATTACAGGGGCTTAATTGACAAGTGCTCCTGTTACTTGCACTATGGATGCTGAAGATGCCCTTTTTGGGGTGAGATCCCGTCTCTTGGCTCTGAGGGATTCTACTAACAGTCCATCGTATTGACCTTCTCACAATGGGGGTTTGCATAAGGGACGATGTGCGAGTGACATGATGTTTTTACACCCTCTGTACCTTGTCAACCAGGCGCAGCCATTTAAGCAGGTCTGTGCAAATGTTCAGGAGGTCTAAAAACAGTGCTGTTCAGAAATTATCATAATTACCCGATGTATGCAAATGAACAAAAAACTAAAAACAGGTCAACTAACTATAACAATAAATACATAAATAAATAACATCATACACTGAAAATCTAAAAAATGTAATATAAAAATAATAATTTATAATAAAATATTTTTTGTCTCAATTTAATATTTTTTTAAAGAACTTTTTTGTGACCAGTTTTTCCCACTTCTCAGCTGTAGCCTTTAATTTGATTCTGTGCCCCCCCCCTTAGGAACACTGTCCAGTCATTAATGAACACACATTTGCTCATACACTCGACACACTGACTGTATACATGTACAGTGCAGCTCCAACCATCACGCGCAAATGCCCCTCCCTCCTCACATTCACCCATAACACACACATACACATAAACAAAGGCACGTACGCTTGATGGCTATCATTAGATTGATGCCACCTGACACTTAGTTAGTGGTGGAATGTGATGTGAGGGAGGGCAGCTGTGGTGAGCCCCTGCCCGCAGCACTGTGCGGACCGAGGCTAGGCTAACGGTAACCCCGCTAAAGCTAACACCCCCACATAGACACAAACACATGGACGCCCATACAGTGATAAAGGTGAAGGGGGAGCTGGTGCTATTAAAACTTCAGACGGACCACTTGTTTTCTGAACTGTGCCATATGCTGGAATGCAACATTTGGCTCCTCCTGGGCACAAGAGACTCCCACTCCCAGAAACAGCAGCGCAAATGACCTCCCACTTATGAACTTCTCCCAAGCCTTCGCCCTAGTCATCACGGATAGTTGCGGTATCTAGTAATAAGGAGGTTTGGTTATTGTCAACACATGAGAAAAAGAAAAACAAATGGTTCCAAGTTAATTTTAAATTAGTCCAAAAGCAAATGCAGTGTCATGAATGTCTAATACTATTTTTTTTCTAACTTCCACATGTCCAGTATTAAATTAAATTGAGACAAAACTCAGACATTCTTAACTTTTGTCATGTCATGTGACCTTTTCTTGTTCCCAGGAGGCTTAGCACCCTTCTCTCCTCCTGCTTTAGCCTAACCTTAAAAGCATGTTTGTAGGCACTCTCAAAAAGGAGACACACTAGGAGCTCAAAGCAGACCTTCATAAAGCATTACAGTCCAATCATCATTTTACTCAGATTTTCTTATTATTAACATTCATAGTGATGCTTTGTGATAGGTTGCGTTCATTCAAAAATTTGATGATGTCATAATCTCAGATGGTGGGCAAGGACTTATGAGAGATCTGCTTTTTTAAAAGAAATATTCAAAAAGAAATGTACATTTCAGCTGGTAACAATCAGGTCTTTGGAATTGAATAATGACACCACTGTTTTGAGGCTAAGGTGAAAAATTATTTCACTTTTTTATTTATGCTGACAGAGTAGACATTAAACTTTGTTAGTTTTTGTTTCATGTGGATAGGCCCAGTAATGACAGTGAAACAGCAATTTGTACCATATCATTCTGACTGGCCCTCCAGAGCAAATTTAGGCTTTAGTCATTCTAGAATGTTGTAATGTCACATGAACCCAACCTATTATAAAAATACATATGCATCATTTTGACCTTAGTGATTGATTAACAAAATTTGTGTTGTTTGTTTTGTCTTGTGTTTAGTCTGTCTGTTCTTTAAAAATCAAAATACAGTTATTGCTATTTGAGTCAACCTTCTAACAGACCAATAATGGTGAAAACAAAATGTATTATTTTTCAAAAAAAAAAAATTCAATTTTCAAATTTTAATATGTCTCGTTATTTATCTGTTCTTAAACCTCCTGAACACTGACAACTGCTGCTAACCTGTCTCAGATGCTAGGAAGGATTGTAGCCACAGTTGTGCATGTGATCTTGTGGTGGTGTGTTGGTGTGTGTCCGTGTGCTACCCAGTGTCTGTTTTGCTAACCCCTCCTACACATGTTGCTCTACCGCTGGCCTTTTCTCAGCCCACTGTATATGACCATGAATGACCACATTCTCCACAGTCTATCTCAGTTTCCCCCCCTCCCCCCCACTCTCTCTCTCTCTCTCTCTCCCCCTCTCTTCTGTTTGATTCCCTGTCGTTTCTGCCAGAGCTTACCTTGACCTCTGCGCAGGTTGTCGCCCCCCTCCCTGTCATTATTTGCACATTTTTATTCAGGCCATGAGCTGCAGCTGTTTACAAACTTCTATGTCTGTGTAAAGTTTAACCACTAAGTGATTTCTCAGTTCCCACTCATAATACTTGATACAACAACCACAACTTCAGCTCTTTCTTATGCTGGACAATAGAACTTGTTTGTCTCCACTTTCTTGTCAGCGTTTGATGTGTTCTATACAGTCTTTGGGTGTTCCCTGGTGGCGGCCCCGGGTCTCTGGCCTTTGGCGGACAGAATACTGGGGTGTTTTGTTTGTGTGCTTTTGGGTGTGTGTGCACAGGGGAAGTGGTGGGGGGTGTGGAGAGTGAGGGGAAAATTGGTTACCGCTGGCTCTGACGCGTTTTTTTCCCCCTCCATTCATGGATTTCAAAGGCAAGGATTGGCATCAGCAGTCACTTTTGCATTAGTGTACATAAATGGACAAAGGCTCCATGATATTGCATATTGCATATCACCCAAGGCCTGAAAACTGTAAAAAGATTTTGGCCCACGGAAAAACGCAATGACCTTAGCCATCGCAATCTATCTAGGAATGGTACTGAACAGATGAATAGAATTCTATAGAATTTATAGTTAAAGTTATTAAAAACTGTTGTTGTATTAAAATAATGCCTTTTAACAACATTTTCACATAGCAATTCACATGTAGGAAGAGTTTATTTAGTTGCATAATATAACCCAGCCCAAATTATTTTTAGCCTTATAGCTACTATTTTCCTGCCTGGCTCAGCTAATCCTTCTTTTGCAAACTCATGAGCAATAGAACACATCAACTTTTTTATTTTCTGATCCAGACAGTCTGCTCTTATATGTTCTTGTGTCTGACAGGTCCCTGGATTTCACCATTAAAACATTAACTTACTGTACCTAATGTTACCTCTCTGTTGATTGTGTCTCCTGCAGCGGGGTGTGTTTGGGGCTCACAGCTCTAACCCAGCCATGAGCATCATCGGGGCTGAGGATGAGGACTTCGAGAACGATCTCAATGATGTGAGTCAATGAGCATTACACAATAAAATTATGTTTGAATGATTATTAAATCCTTGTGCCGTGTTTTTTGTGAAATTTCCTAGGTGGGGGACGATCAGTGTAAATATTTCAATTCTATAGACCAGCTAAAGGACCACCCGGCACACCTGCTTGCCTTCATCCAACATGTCATCCTCCAGTTCGACCCTGCACCTTTGGTAAGATCTGGACGTGTGCACCAAATAGGGATCATGATATCAAATTCGAGTGCAACAGTTATTGTGGGAAGAAATATCACAATTTAATGATTATTTCCGATTATTGACACTTGACACCGAACAACAGTGAAATCCTTAATAGGTCACCTTTTCTTCTATGTGTGTAACCATCTTTATAAAATCAAACTTTCTGAATGATATAATGTTAATGTGAGTATAGATTACTTATTTTTGCTTCTTATGATTATATTGTGTCCTGCATATCATGATTATCGATTAACTGAGTAATCCTGACATCTTTAGCACCAAAGCATTTCACTGTATAAAGGTTCAGTAACCTGTACCTTACGCAAAACATATTATTTAATTCCTTCCTTTTTTGAGTTTTTCTGAAGAAGTAGGTAGGACTTAAACAATTTTTTTTTTTGATTATTTGAATAGTCAAATGATTATTTCTGTAGCATATTTAGATTTTTGAATAGATTTTATCCAGATAAAGATAAGAAATATGCTGGCTAAAAGCTTTTGTATTATTTACTAAAATCACAATTTGTTTATCCTTTGTATTACATCTTTATTTAATAATGCCACTATTTTATTTTTTGAAACAACTAACAATTGTTAAAATAGTCAATTAATATTTTAATTGCAGCCCTCGTCATCCCAATGACAGTGAAGCAATAATATAGACAAAAACATATGTAGACGAAAACTACACCAAGCAGTAACTCTGCTAATAAGCAACTACTGAAGAAAAAGTAATGTAGTTTGCCTGCTGCACTGCCTGGCCTGCTTAGAGATACATGTTCTTTTATGACCTAAGTTAGCGTCATATGTATGTGCTTTATAGCCTTCCTTCCTCTTTTATCTATATGGACCTATTTGGAAACACGACTTGCATATGTCACAAATGTATTACTGCCCTTAACCACACGTGTCACATTGTTACAGTTTTTAATATGCTCATACAATGCAATAACTTGTGTGCAGTAAAATATAACCTTTGTGTAAATAAAGCTAATTAAATATAAACACAGAAATAACAAAGGAAATGGTTGAAGCAAAATGCTTAGTGTAATAGCTATACGGACCCACACAGAATGTAAACTACACTGCACCTAAAAGATGTTACGTAATACCCGTGGTGTCTCAAGTGAAATACAAAGACCTTTTGCCTGCAGCAGTAGTCGGTTATTACACACTCGTAAACGTCAGGTTTATTAAGGCTGAAGACTGTAGATGTGTAGAGCATGATGGTGATGATTATTTAAGTGTGTAATCTAGAGCTGCAGAATATATCGCAATCAAATTGAAATCGCATTTGAATTGGGGCAATTATCAAATCGCACAGGCTGCAATTATTATTATTACAATAACAATAAAGCAGGATAATCCCAGTAAACCTTTTTGTTGAATAGACAGCATCATTAAAAAAACATGAGCAGCAATAAATAGCAATAATTAGCCATAGAAGTGACTTTTTCAACCCTCTACCTCTCAAATATTTTCATATTACACCAAATTAACAAAATTTCCCCACTATTGTAAAGAAACTGCGGAAACAATAAATATTGCGTTTAAAATCTATTAATCTAGCTCTAATGTATTGAAGTCGGTATAGTAATTATCATGACAGGCCTCGTTGTACCTGTAGTTTAGACCTCTGAAACATGTTCAGAAATTCATGGGATTCTTTATCAGACTGCGGTTATGGACAGAATCCTACTTTTTAAACATACATCACAATACTAAAATTCAGTTGGGCAGCCCTAGCATAATCCTCACAATGCATTTGAATGGTATAATATGATGTAATGGTAATAATATAATGCCACAAAGACCTGACAAAAGATCCCACTTAAAAGGAACAGGTAGTTTGGTGTTGTTGACCCGTTGTGGTTGGAATTTAAAAAGGACAGTAAATTATGTTATGATGCTTATAAGTATTGTTATTATTTGCAAAGTGAGGTCAGATGGATTCCTGCAGAGAAAGTTGTCCACTGGCCTCATTCATTTAAAATTAAACTGACACCCAACCTACATCATAGTGTTTTTCTAAGTACCTGTTGGTGATTATATGAAAAAAGCTCTTTACTGTATGTGTATCTGTGTGTTTGTCCTACTTTGTTTTGACTAAGTGACCCATGTAGGTACCATTACACCTCCTACAGCCATGACACCTCATCTCACCCCTCCCTTGGTGTCTTTTGTCATTTGTTGTGAATGTAAACAATGAGAAAAAAATAACTATTTTAAACAAGGAAGCTGAATAGTTTCTTCCAATTTGTGGTTGGCCAAACTTACAATGCTGATAACATAATAACAGTAGCATATAGTGCAAACATCCGCCAAGGCATATTGCAATACTACAGTATAGTTTATTAAAGGTAAAAATATCAATGCTAACTAATCTTTGTGTCTTTTTCCTCAGCTGTGTTACCTCCACGGGGAGCTCCTTAAAAACCTCAGTGCCAAAGAAACCAAGAAACAGTTTGTGGAGTTTAACAACAACTTCTTGGACAAGGGTGCAGTAAGTAGCCCATTGCACAACATGCACTGTAAGAGATTGTGAGTAATTAGGCTTTCAGCTGGCCTGCTGGGACCTTAGAGCGGTTTGGGCAGGACAGCTTTTGGCTAGTTTTGTGTGGTATAACTGGATTTGCATGTATTTGTCAAACAATATAAGACAGTAACAATGTCTAAAGTTTGGAAAGACATTTTTTGTGACTTGTGTTTGTTGGGTCCTAAGTCACATGTCTCTTAAAACAAGAGCCCTCTACTTGAAATGCATTTCATATCAAGTATGACAAGTTCAGGGTCAGAACATGTCAATTTAACCAAAAACTAAATGTAATCATCCGCACATTTGCATTAAAGATGTTGCGGATTTCACATTGGAGTTGGCAACACATATCCAAGCGAAATAAATCTGGACATTGACAGTGTAAATTGCTGGTTTATAGAATGGGCTGTGGGAACTGAAGTACATAGTGCAATATTTGCATAAGCATCAGCATATCAGTGTCCAGTCTATTTGCTCTGTTGATGCTTGGCCTTTTTCTGTCACTGTGTTCTCCACCTGCTCCACTTCCCTTAGGCTTCTCTTCAAGATCCCAGTGTCATCCGTACTGGTGACTTCTGCATTTCTGTCCATCCTTCTGTCTAACTTTACAGCCTCACTTCATGGTTGTGGGTCAGAATGATGCTCTTATTTAACATACTTTAAATCCACTCCTTTTAATGTATTTGTCAGCAGTGTATACTTCTCTTCTACTGGGCTCTATCTTTTATTTCTAGTGTTAATCTGACCCCTAGTGGCAAATTTCTGTTACTGCACCCATACCATTTTTTGTTGAATTTTTTTTTTTTTTTGTAGATTCTTCGAGTTGCAGTACCATCTAATATATCAAATGAATTAGGTATGTATATAATGAAATGTGTTAGGCCGTTTTGTCATATTTTGATGTCATTATGTGCATTATTCTCCCAATGCAAAAAAAACAAGCATCCACATTTTGATGTGTACTATGAAGGTGTATTCAATCAATCCGCAACTGTACTTATCCTTTATTCTGTGCAGTTTTCATTCAACATAGTAATATCGTAATTATATATTATACTGTTAATTTAGACCGGATTCGACCAGAGATGCTTCCAGAAGAGACTCAAAGGCGTTATGTCCAGGAGGTCCAGAGCCTGCAGTGTGGAGAAGTGGCCAAACAGCTGGAAGACTTCAGGTAACAAAAAATCTAATTAATGTGCCTTTATATACATTTCTCTCATAGAGCCCAAAACAGGCCCCAGTGCATTTAAAATATCATCTAAATCTGATACTTTATGCACAGGACAAAGAGGATGATGGGAATGACGCCATGTGAAGCAGAGCTGATTGATGTGGAGAGCCACTATCCCACAGACCGCATCCCCATGGAGATGAAGGAGAAGTCTGTAGCAGAGAATCTGCTGGACAGGATGGCTGAATCACAGTTAGTGTCTTCATTTGTATTGTCTTTATTATAATTTGGCATGGTTCTGTATATGCACAGTAGCTTTTCTATTGCAGCACCCCCTATAATATTACAGAGCAGCTACTTTTTTGTTAGAGTGTCCAACATATTCTTATGTCCATACAGATTTTATAGCTTGCCTTCAATGTTTCACAGTATGGCATTAAATTTATGTGTCTCTGTGAAGACATGCTCATGTTTTGAAGATATTTTTGAGCAATAAAAAGAAAAAAGTGACATAGTCATATAATACTACGAATTAAATGAAACAACTTTGTCATTTTTGAACACTGTCTTGAACACTGTCTGCCTTATTCATAGAAGAGTGAGACATGTGAAGTTAAAGATGCAGGATAATACATATATAACATGGAATAGAAAAAAAAAATACAACAGGAAATCAAGAGTCATTGGGGAAGGCATGGAGTCAGTATTGCCACGCTGGCAGGAAGGCTCTTCTGTGGCACTGTGCCAGCTCTGAGAGGGGTGGAGGTGGTGGAGGGGGGTAACAAAGCGGAAAGGGGGATAGGAATTAAAAGGCCAGAGGGTTATCGATGCAGTCACAGCCATTGCCCTGAACGCTCTTAAAGAAAAGAAGATCTGGGGGAAAGTTAATCTATCCTTGACCCTATGGCCATCTACAATGTCTTATCTTCTACAAGAAACAAGTCGGACAGAAGGGGAGAGGACACTAGCACCAGGGCAGAAAGCTGTCCAACTTTATCTTGTCAAAAGACAACAAAAGTGATCAACAATGTGCCATGCACCAGCTGATATGATCCTACTGTAAATGCAGCAGTTAAGACATTTATTAGTAAATGTCTTAAAGATGTGAACAAGCATCTCTCTAGTCCCAAACTCACCATCACAAAGGGGGATCTATGTTTCTACAGCACAGACCAGCCATATACATTCAAACTACAACAATATAGCCTCTATTCACTTGACTGCTGCAGTCTGCTCTCCCAGCCCAACTTGGCCATAATGAGGCAGTTCCATCTGTTTCCTATTGGTCAGTCTATTGATCCCAATGACAGAAATGGGACAAATGATTGGATTATGCAGGGGAATCCCGGGGACAGCCCTCCCACTCTTTAGGCTCATAGCAATTTTCCTCGCTGTTGCTGTTCCATTGCATCAGACTGAAACAGGGATAAATAGCCTTTCTGCTGTGCTGGAGTATTGCTGATTTTTCAGATGGAAGATTATAATCAGTTAATCTTTTTGGTCACTAAACAAAAGATGTACCTGTTTTTTGAGCAAAAAGAGGAGCAGCTTTGAATGCATTTTTGTTCTACTTTTCTTTTACACATTTTGGAATATGTTCCAAAGCATCTATCCTGAATGTAAAAGTACAAATAGCAATTTTCAGTCAGCTCAGGAGGAGGATTTCCGTTTTTTGTGTTCTAAAACACAGTATTTTATTGAAAATGTCACTTATAAGGAACGGGTAGGTTTGTGGATATTGTATCTCTAAATGCATCTTTATATATGATGCATGACTTAACTTTGCATTGTTTTGTTTTGCAGGCCCACTATTGTCTCAGATGAAGAGAAATGGTATGTGTTGTATAATGCATGCAGTTGTTATGCCTAGAAAAAATTTACATTACATCAATACTGAATCATGAAAGTGACTTATTTTTTCTACAACTTACCATCTTCACCCTGCTTTTTACAGCCAGTCCATCTTCACAGCAGTAGCCTTCTACATGAAGCACCTGGGAGTTAAGACCAGGGCAGTCGACAGCAAGAAGTCAAGAGGAGGCTTCTTCAGGATACCACTGGGAAAGGTACAACATTAAAATGCATGGCTCTGGCCTGGAAGTCCTGGCAATTGTGTCCTTAAATATTGTACATAATTCAATATATCTTTTCCTAATCTCAATCTGGTTTATCCAAAACATTCAAAATCTTAATTTGAGTTGCTTTGGTTGCACATACCATCATTACTTCAATGTTTTTCAGAATAAAAGGGATGACATACCGAAGATTAAAACCAGACCATTTCCAAGCATTCCGAGTTGGATGGGTGGAAATAACAGTGGTATGTATCAATTTTGTGTTTCTTTAATGTTTAACTATTTAAGTAATTAAGTATACAAAAATTTAGCTTGTGCTTTATATTATACCTTGGTATTTATTGTGACTTTATGTTAACAATATGAGTGGTTTTAGAACATGTCATCTTGCCCTTCTCTCCTGTTACAGCTGAAACCATCAAGCCTAAACCAGATGAAGGTACCACTCTTAAGTATCCTTAGAGTGATCCATAACCTACAATTAACCCCTTAGCATGTCTGCATGTCCCAAATTACACTGAGGGGGAGTGGGTGGACTGGTTATAAGGTTTACTTACAAATAACATTCTAATTTTGACACAGATCTGCGGATTTCACTAACCCTCACCTGAAGCTGTGATTACACCAAACCCATTTTGTTTCTCGTTTTTTCTTTCTGTATCCCAAAATCTGTATCCCATTATCCTAACTCATTTTTTATTTTTATTTTATTTTTTTTATTAACAAATTATTACAAAACTGCTCTCCATCCTCTTTAGCGCCTTCAGAACGCAAAGGTCCACCCTCCATCAGAGGCTCTGTAACTGAGCCAGCCACCGGGAGCAGAAAGTCTGTCACTGGGGGAGTCCCTTTGGTGCAAGGGCCTGTGCTGGAGATCACAGATGGTTCAGGGAACAACAACAGCACAGCCAACAGCCCTGAGGCCTCAGTTAGTGATGGTAAATTATGATGATGCTATTTTTGACAAAAGACAAATATTTTTATCATCAAACGTACAAAAAGAGTAAAAGAATCAGCAAGTCTTCACTGTGACATCATTGCAAAAGTACTACACATATACATCTCAAAATACTGAAAGAGAGATTTCTAGTTCTGGAATGTTGGTCTGGTCAGTTCTGCAGCGGAGGGGATTATTGTAGAGTTTCAGTTGCTTTTTGCATTACTGAAATAACACTAGAGGGGCAACAAAGAGACAAACCCCAAAACAGGAATGATTTAACTGGTCGAGGCTGCTGACAGTTTTCTCCTCCTTGTTTGTGAGGATAGAAATTCTCAACCCCCTGGGAGACCCTGTACTGGTTGTATGGCTGCTCCTGAGCTCCTCTTGGTTTATCACAATGCTAGCTTTCTGTGGTGAGAGAATACAGGCAGTTCCTGGAGGATGAAGAAAATGCACCGTTGACTGACCTTCCTCCTAACTTAAATCCAATAGTACACATCTGATACATTATGGTAGGGCCCTTATGGTGCTGCAGGTTGGACCTCAGACTGTCAGACTGTTTAGAATGTGTCAAAGATTTATGTGTTGCACTTCATTTATGTTACTGTTATATTCATCTCCTTATAATTTTTTCTTCATTGTCTCCCAGGCCATTTGATGAATCGTCTTGAGACCCCGACAATTTCAGATGGGGGTGACCTTTCACCTGTAGGACTAGGAGGAGGCTTGAGCATAGTGGAGCCTCTGTCCTCTAGTGACACTCCCACAGAGGAAAGCGTGAATGAAAAAGACAGGTAGGCTAGTTGTGGCAGAGGAAAAGAAACAATGCCAGGATTAGATAGATCCAGATTACAGAAAGATTATATTAAGATGCAGTCCAGTGATCCAGTGAGTGTAAGGGCTGCTTCAGATTGAGGGAGCGTGGTAAGGCTCCTTCTGCAGTCTGTCCCTGCTGTGTCCCGCGTCTGTGTTGTGCTCATTGCTTGCTAGCTAACAGAGTCTGGAGTCTTGTGACGGACCTTGATGAGGTGAACTCGGATCCTCTTTACAGCTCTCTCTCCTCTCCCTCCCTCTGTTTCTGTCTTTACACTTTTGATCTCATAATAGCATGTCACTTGTCTTCTTGAACCTCCTATTCTTTAGCTTTTGTGCCAGCCATGTTGCCTACACGTGTCATTTTGTGCAAATGTCTTTTTGCTGGATTCAGGATTGTCAGTTGTTGCGCTGCTAATAATTGGTAGTGTTCAGGATTGTCTGTGTCATAAAAAATATTTTCCACACTAAAAGCATGATTTTTAGTATTCTAGGATGGAATGTAGTTTGTCAGATATTGAACCCATATTTGTGGTTATTAACATTGTTGCCACTGCAAGTCTCCTGTGTGCCTCTCAGGGTGTTTTTGTCTCAACCAGGGTTGAACCTGTCTTGCTTGTCCTCAGTGTTTACATCTCTTTGTATTAGAAGCTTTGGCATACTACACTGACTGTGCTTAGGTAGTAGGTAGGTAGAGAGTGCATTTAAGGTTGTATTAATAGGTCACTGTAGTTGATGAGATGGTTGTGTAACAATGTGGTGCCCTGTGTTTTTTCAGACGGAGGACAAGGTGGGTCTCCGCGCCCTGACAGAATCTTGGACATGCTTCAGACTTCACACTAGACAAACAATCATTACATGCATACACTGGCAACACTCTCATGTTTAGCATACCACAGCTAAGTATTGTTACTTGGTTTGATAGTTGGGCTAAGTTGAGCAATATAGATGTGTTTGAGGAATGGTTTAATAATTCATGATTTACTATAGCTAACTGATTATTTAGGATTTGTGGAAGCAATGCATGGCTTTGGTAATGGGCTTCTATAAACTGATTACAAATGCACTAGCGGTCACATGAAACATACAATATGTTTCATGATGTATTTGATATGCATGTTACAATCCATCATGCATATCTGCCTTTCTCGTTCACTTTCAAAGATCTTGAGTTGTATTTTTTCCTATCATCTCACAATTTAACATAATTAATCATTTTCTTTATTTTACTGTTACATCTTGCTTTTCTACTTATTTTTTTTTACATTTGCCATTGCCTTGGCCTTTTTTCCTTTCACACCTGATCCTCCTTTGCCATTTTTTTTTATCTTCTCCTGTTCCCCATATTTGTCCCACCTGTTTCCATGGATCCCTCTTCTCCCCCTCCTCCCCTCCTGCTCTCACACCTCCTACAGTAGGAAAGTGGCACGCAGTGAGAGTGCTCGTGTGGACCGGCACTCCTCTCGGCGCCGTGGCTCTTCCCGGGCCAAACAGTCCCGTTCCCGTAGCGATGTGGACCTGCAGCCACCCTCCACCACATGCTCATCACCCGGCCCCCTCAGCCCGCAGCACCTCCATCCGTAAGATGGGCATTGCTTCTACAGCCCCTTCAAAGATGTGCACAGCAGGGACAGACGGGCAATAGCAACAAAAACACTGTTTCACAAATGATTTTCTTTGGGTAAAATTGTTCTGTAGTGACAGAGAGTTGGTACCTGTCAGGCAGTAGTCTCAGACAGTGGTGCTTAGGGAAGGTGCTTATTACATCAGTACTGCTCCTGGGGAAGAAGCACTAGACCATTATTAAGTGCTCCTCGCTGTTCATCAGCGTAGATCCTGTAAGCCCTGTAAAAGGTCTGTTGTGTTTTTTTCCAATAGAAATTTCAAATGAGTTATCCACATCTCTATTTGGATTTGGATCTATTTGGACTATATTCTGCTACTTTTTTTTAGAAATTAATTTTAAATAAATTTATCCCATACGATCTATCATACAACACTGTATTATGTCTCTGCAAAATTTAATGGTCGAGATTGAGAATTTTTCAGATCCCCAGATGCGTTTGCAAGTTCCATGGGCTGACTCTGCAAATCTTAAACAAATGTTGTATACGTTTGAAATGTTAAAATTAATTGCCTTTTTCTGTAAATGTCCATATCAGTAACATTCAGTGAAATAATTTGCTTTCTTAGCTCCGATGGACTAGTTCTAGTGGCTGATGGACAAGGGGCTTCTCCCACTAGCCCCTCTCCACAGCTGGAGGAGGTGGAACCACGCCTCCTGGAGTTTGAGCAGGACCCGCCCAACTGGAGGGAACTGGCCTCCTCTGATGCACTGTCCTGTCTGAGTAAGAAGGATATCAAGAGGCAGGAGGTCATCAATGGTGAGGCCAAAAGCAAGTCTGACTTAATGTGATATGTACATATATAAGGCCATAGTTTATATTTTTACATGCTGTTTTTGTCTTTTCCAGAGTTATTTGCCACTGAGCATGCTCATGTGCGCATGTTGAGTGTCCTTCAGATGATCTTCTCCAAACCTCTGGAAAGAGAGAACCTACTGACCGCTGATGAACTTGCTGCCATCTTTCCCAGCCTGGATGAGATTATTGAAATGCACTGTGAGTTCTGCATGAAACAGTTCTTTTAATGTAATATAAATTGTAATATTTAGACTTATTGAAGGTTGTCGTCTAAAATGATATATTTTACTGTTTTAACTGTTTTTTTTTAAATTTAGATAACTTTTATGAGAATCTGAAGAAACTACGTCTGGATAATGGCTTCATAGTGAAATCCATCAGCACCACAGTGCTCAATCGGGTGAGTTTTTTTTCAGGGTTGTAATGTTTTAAAGTTAACCATTTATTTTAAAAGACACAGCAGCTGATTGACTTTTGGCATATTGTGTAATATATCTTTTGTGTGTTTTGTAGTTTGGGGGCACAGAGGGGGAGTGGTTTCAGAAGCTCACATCCCGGTTTTGCAGTCACCAGTCATGGGCGCTGGAACAGATCAAGAGCAGGCAGAAGAGAGAGCCACGGTTCAACGCTTTTATACAGGTCCAGTGTCCAGCAGCACCCAGAGATGTAAAATGTGTAAACATCTAATCACTGAAAACGTGTGTGGTGTTTTCAGGAGGCAGAGAGCAAACCTCAGTGTCGCAGACTTCAACTGAAAGACATCATTCCCATAGAGATGCAGAGGCTCACCAAGTATCCACTTCTGCTCGAGAACATTGCCAAAAACACAGGTAAATAAGGGATTTGTGCAATTAAAATATTTACACATCAAGCATAACATTATGACTGACAGGAGACGTACATCAAAGTAATCTGTGTGACCAAATAAAGCTTTTTGATATATTTGATATATTTTATTAGCTAGTTTACAGGTAGAGACAGGCCACTACCTTGTTTTTGGCACTTTCACGCATAGCTGTTGTTGACAACTTATAATCATGATCATTGTTCAGAACAAGTCTTAACTTATTCTCTCCTCATTGCCGTTTTTGTATCACTGAGCATAAACAACAGTCATTATTCAGAGACCAAGCACCAAATTGTGTATGTAGGTATTTCTACAACATGGCTTCTTGTTTAATTCCTTGTTTAATTTTTCCACAATTACCAGTTGTAATAGGCAGACAGTTCTATTAGGCTAATAGTAAACTGAAACAATAGAGATCATGCTTGATTTTAATTGCTGTTTGTGTAGTTAAAGTAGCAGTGGAATCAACTGTCTGTCGCAGAGCTGCGTGTACCATGATGATTTATGCTTTTGTCTGGGTGTGGTATTTACCTGTGCACTGTGTGCTTTGTTTTTCTGCACAGAGGACGCCACAGAGAAGGAGAGGATTCAACAGAGCGCAGAATGCTGTAGAAAGATCCTCAACCATGTCAATGAGGAGGTCAAAATGATGGAGAACCTATTGGTGAGAAACACACCATCCATCACTCTGCCCAGTGCTGTGAAGTGACTGACCATCAATTGTAGTACATTTATTTTAAGGCCTCGAAAGTTCTTTGAGTCTTGGATTGCTTTTACTTTGGTGCTGTTCTGAACATCTTCTGTCTGAATGTAATCTCCTTGTTTTCAGACTTTGAAGGAATACCAGAGAAAACTGGACACATCGGGACTCAAGCCCAGTAATGAGCTCTACACTGAGTATAAGGTTGTAAGGCCTTTAAACTGTATTGTGACTGTTGACTGTATAATTTCACCTATTCTTTGGATAAATGAATGTCCATTTTGTCTTTCAGAACATTGATCTGACTCAGAAAAAGATGCTGTTTGAAGGACCTTTGACTTGGAGAGTGACCAAAGAAAAGGCTATTGGTAATAATGTCTGGTATAGTCTTAGATTTGCCCCTTTAAAATAATGTAATTAGGTTTTTGTATCTTGGCCCTTGTGAGTAGGTATGGTCCTTGCGAGTCATGCGCTTCCTTCAAGTATGGTACTCTGCTTTTCCCAACCACTATAAAACAAGTACAAGCAATAGACCAACATCTCTGTTAAGAATTCAATACTCTTGGGGTTGTTCTAGCAGATATACAGACACAATTAATTATATTACTTATTACTTTTTCTCAACTGGGCAATATTTCTGAAATATAAATCAGTTTAATTCCTGCACACAGTACTTTTTTAAAATATATAGTTTGAACAGGAGCCTTAGATGCTGCTATTCCACTCCTCTTTGACCTTTGTTCTGGTCTGGCTCCCTGCAGAGGTGCAGTGCGTGCTGCTCGGGGACATGCTAGTGCTGCTGCAAAAGCTGGATGATAAGATGGTGCTGAAATGCCAGAGTAAGAGCAACATTGCTGTACAAGAAGGCAAGATGATGCTGAGCCCTATTATTAAACTAGACTCGGTTTTCCTACGTGAGGTGGCCACAGGTCAGTTCCACTCACAAATTTTTGTAAAGAAACTGGTCTGTTTGAAGCTCATAGCCTCTGTTTTTTCTTTATTTTATTTTTTAAGATCGAAAAGCCTTCTATGTAATCTTTACATGGGATAGCGGAGCACAAATCTATGAACTAGTTGCTCAGTCTCTTGGTGAAAGAAAAACGTAAGTTAAGAGAATTATTTTTTTCCAGCATGATGCAAGTAAATGTTTTTTTTTATTGCACAAAATGTAACTTTAAAAAAAAAAAAGTGTGTATTTCAGTGATAATTTACATTTAAGTAATGCTTTTTAATTATGGGGTGTGTTTTTCCTTTGTTTCTCTTTGTATGAAAGGTGGACTGAAGTGATCAAGACAGCAGTAGATGACCTAAAGAAGAGTGGTGCACCAATGAAGCTGACACTGCCTTCAGTTGGCGTCCCCTACAGCCCTGTCACGTAGGTGAAAAGTTGCCTTTTCATGGTGAAGTTCACTTACCATAAAAACATCAAATTTTTTGCCAATGTTTTCCCCCAGGCTAAATGCTCCCTTGAGCCCGACAGAGAATGGCAGTCTAAAAAGTGGCAGTGGTGAGAGACTTTTACCAGTCCAAATAGCACAGACTTGTTATTGTTCCACATTTGTGAAGACTGCAGCTGGACCTTCACTTTGTGTGTGTGTGTGTCCATAGAGCGAGATAAGGACAGTTTGACGGATGAGAAGTCCTCAGACCCCAAGCACTCGCTGATTGATTTCCTGTCAGACAAAGGCTTCGACTTGATAGGCCACTCCAACAGCGATCAAGAAAAGGTGGCCAATAGTGCTCTGGATGAAGGTGATTTGTGTTCTTTCTTATATTCTTTTTGTACAAACTGTTTCAGCCCTATCTTTTGTGAAGGATGACTGAATCTGTGTACTTCTTGTAGTTATGTCCCTCAAAAGGCTATTGGTCGGCAGTATTAGTTTCTCAGAAGATTCACCACTAGATGAAAAACTTGAAGAGGAACTATTGGAGAAGTCCAGTGAAGCAAATGAAAGCAGTCAGTCATCAGGTGGGCTTTAATTTATTCTTTAAATGTTGACTATGAACAGGCATGTGTAATTGCAAATGAAACTAAACTTACTTGCATTTTCTATCTTGGGATGGTTTCAGCTGAAAACTGGACTGTTGAAAACTTTACTCTCCAATTTAAGATATGATGACAAGAACACACATTCCACATGTTTAGTGCCCTAAAAATAAGAGCTGATTATGTCTTCTATATCCTTTATTATTAACCAATTCCAACCAGATTCCAATTTTATTTTTCATAACCCTGTAGTTTGGCACACAGGTCAATCTAACTTTTTTCTGGTTGAGGTAACCATATCCCTGCATAATTAAATGGAATGTGGTGGACAGAGCCAGCAATGTACACAATGGGACTATGTTTCTATATTTTAAAAGTATCAAGAACAAAGTTGTGTTTTAGACTGACTGTTATGGTTTTATGATTGCATAGATTTGCCTTTTTAGGTGGATTTTAATAGGCAGATAATTTTAATTCATTGTGGCTGCTCTCTTTCAGCACTTGTAAGAAACACTGATTAATTATTGAATTATGTCAAATTTGCATATATTGCATATTTGATTTTTATTAATGCATTAATCCTACAATTTTATATGCAAACAATTTTATT
The DNA here is from genome assembly GCA_000787095.1 of Periophthalmodon schlosseri. Classification (NCBI taxonomy): domain Eukaryota; kingdom Metazoa; phylum Chordata; class Actinopteri; order Gobiiformes; family Gobiidae; genus Periophthalmodon; species Periophthalmodon schlosseri. The sequence goes on from KN485769.1 coordinate 29,670, forward strand.
TACGGCCTTTTTTTCAATTTGTAGAAGAAACTCCGAGTGCAAACACAGGAGTAGAGGAAGAAAACAACCACCCTGCTGTGAAGGATGCGGCCGGGCTGAAGACAGACGATGAGAGCATCAGTGCGCCCATGGTGCTGTCCCAGGAGAGGATGGAGGAAGTGTGTAGGAGGCTGCACAGTCTGGAGAAACATCTGAAAAAACTCCAGGTGAGAGGAGCCAAATAGAGATGAGAATATAGAAAAACAGTGTGAGAAGACATGACAGCCTCAGATAAAGATATGACAGAAGATAAGAGCCGTCGCCAAACTGAGGCAGAGCTGGGCACGGGGGGTGTTCACTGCGGATAACTTAAGTAAGAAGCAGGCAGTGCTATACTTTGGACAAATGGGGCCAAAATGGCACAAAAGAGAAACTAGAGAATAGAAAACCATTTAACCACTGCTGTTATTGCTTTGCTGAAAATTGCCTTGTGAAATTGGACTTCTCTGAAAATGGCTATTATGTCCAGCACTTGCAATGGGATGTGTCAGAGAACAGCGAGAGAGACGAAGAGAGGATGTTAAGAGGGGGAGGTTGAAATGTGTGTCCGTGAGTTATGGGGGAGGTGGGGGGAGTCGTGTCTCTCCTCTGTTCCTAAGCTTATATTGATTTTGTGTGGTGCAGGCTGTTGAAGAGGAGCACCATCGGCTACAGGAGGCCCTTTCCAAGTTCTCGCTGGAGGGGGGAAACTTCCATTAAGTCGCCATCACGCCACCTGCTGGCCACTAGGTGAGGAATCAAAATCCACATGTTGAATTTTGTATTGTTTAATCTCTTAGTGATATGCCCCATGTTTATGCTTGAAGTCAATTTAAAACCTCACTTTCTCATTACAAAAAAAAACATTTTTGTTTATTTTAGGCTGATTACATTTTCTTAGTTATGGAGATTTTTCCATTTTTCTGATTGTGTATTCCAATGTCAACTTTGTGTTTATACTGTATTATCACCTATAATCTATTTGCTGTTAAATGAACTAAATTTTTTAAAAAGTATTAGCATACTATAATCAAATTTCTTTTGTTTTCAGAGTTGTTCTGATGCTGGGTTGAAGTGCAAGAGTGACAGGCCTTCCTTGACCCCCAACAAGCTTACCTTGGCCCCTCTGCAGTGTGTGAAAATGCCTTCTGCCTGTAGGGGGGGCTGGTGGCTCTGTGCGAAGTGCAGTGGTCCAGTGGCAGAACATGGGAGACGTGTGTGCGCTTGTACGTGTGTGTCTGTTTGAGTGAGTGTTGGAGAGCCATGAAGAGAAACATCCTACTTTTCAGTGGGGTATTGCTTTTACTGAGAAGTGCCAAGAAAAACGAGCAATATTTGCTGTCTGAGGCTGCCAATGTTCGAGGAGTAGCAGGGGATTTTTGTAACACACAGATGCACACAGAGACATGCTTCCGATCATTACTGCCAGAAGCCCAATTAGAGAGAAACTTTGTGTTTGCAGCACCTGGTTGGAGCCTTAAGGTGCTTATCTATTGAAGATGCTTTTAAAAAAACTACTGCCAATATTTCAGAGTTTTTTCTTACCAATGCCAAAGTATATAATGCACTTTTTTGTTATGAAAATGCCTTTCATACTTCTTTAGCATAGTTTTGCAAACTGTATTGTACTTAAAATTATAGTGATCATAAATGAAAATGCATGCAGTGTGTGTATGTGTGTTACATTTTAGTCTTTTTCGGCTAGTTGGAGGCTTCTATCTTACTTTATTTAGGTCAAATTTTGGCACAGTAGCTAACCATGCTGTTAATAGTGGAGACAAATGTTTATATTTACTGCTTTTATTTATTCCTCTTGAGTCATGTTTGGGGTTGGGGCGACCCTGTAACACACTGGGCCACAAAAGATGATGTCAAAAGAATGTCAAAATAACAGAAGGCTACTCGAGAATGTGTAAAGAATGCAATGTTATCCAATGGCAGACATGTAGAAAGCTTTTATATAGAATGTAGTTTTGACAGTGGTTATATAACGGTGTAGAAAACAGTATTTGCACTCAGTAGATAACTAATTTCAAATGTAAACAGTGCACACACAATATCATCTTTCTGCAGGTATAACTCATATATAGACCTGATTCCAAGTATCCACAGCTGCTGAGTTGAAATAGACTCTTAAAGGGTCATTACTTGTATTATAAGACATCAGGTTTCCATTCCTGTTTGTAATTAAAAATAATTCTTACATTTATATAGGATTTAAGATGTGTATGTATATTCTATCCAGCATTGATTGTACTACTTGATAATTAAACAATGCTATAATCTGTTCGCAGTGGCAAAACTGTGGCAACGGTCACAGGACCAAAGACAACACACCGTTAGATCCTCATACAAGCTGTAATTCACGCTGTTACTCTTCTACCACATGCCTTATGTGTATATTAGGATGTTATGTACTGGTGATGGAGAATGGTCGGTGATTGGCTGCATGCTGCAGGGTTTAGTCAGTGTCAAAGGCAAATTTTAAGTGTTAAAAATCTAATTTAACAAACAAATTGTGGAAGAAGGAAACACTGCTGCAGCTGGATTGACCTGTACAAACGGAACATATGGGACCATTAGCAGAAAATGACAAGACTGCAAAGATAATGAGGCAGGATATTTTTAGAAGTTTAAGCTGTACTGTAATCATGATCTCTTCTTCATATGCGTTCTTCTATAAATATGCAAAAATATAACACACTTTTTACACATTGTTGACCATCACTGTCCTTTGTACTAATAGAAATGTACATAGTTAGCCTGAAGGAAGAAAATAATTAGCCACATTATGTGTTTATTAGTTTGGCACATCCCTTCACCTAGGTTCTTGTGATAGCATGATCACTTTTTTCTCTTCACCTTCTACTGCACACTTTGACCATATTTTAATAAAGAGTTGGGGATGTTTGTTAACCTTTTGCCTTTTCCAAGATGCTTCTTGTATTCATGTACTATGCATTCATCTAGAGAGAGATGGGAATTGTCTGCAAGCTTCTATGCACAAATGAATTGAAAAATATATTGATGGACTGCAGTTACACCTTTTAAATGAGGTAACCTAATTTGCAAGGATTTAAATCACATGCTAGCTAGTTGATAAAAACAACAACGAAAAACAGACACTTCCTCTGTCTCTCATTACCAGCTGTTTCCCCCATGTATATGTAGTTGTATAAAATGTATTTATAGCACGGTGCCTTGTTCAGACAGTTTTAATCTTATCAAGGGCTCTTAAGTCAATGCCATTATTACATATTGCCATTTATTTTGCTTTTTACAGACATTTAGTGTTAACACATCATGCCTGGCTTCTGATTGGTTGGTTTGGAGATTAGCAGGCTGTTCTATATTGAATTATATTGCTGGCCATACCAAGTCTTACTGCAATTCAGTGTGAGCCCTTCCTTTTCTACCATTGATACAGTTTTCTGCCTATTTGAATAAGCAAGAACTATTCTGTGTATTGGGGTTTTGATTTTATTGTCTAACAGACTCATGATGTACACTTAAGGAAAGTTGTGGTACGTTCTGTTTTTTAATTCCTGATTTTTTTTTAAAATAAATTCGGGGAAATATGTTCACGTTTTGTCTCTGTTTTTAGTTAGTAATCAATAATGGCACACTAGTCTACTATACCTATTATAGCTATTAAACCATTTTTATTAAAACATAGTTTTTTGACAACTCCATAGATTCAAAACGGGAATGGGGTGTGTCGGAAACATCTTTTTATGTAAATGTGTGCTTGTCAAAGCCATTGAAGCATGCCACCTGCTCAGAAGAGAAGTTGCGTGGTTGGCAAGTGTCACTCAGTCTTGGAGAGAAAACATTTGTTACAGATACAGAAAAATGTTGGTGCTTCTTGTCTGCAGCTTTTATGGTGAGTCTTTATTTCTTTTCAACGTAACACTGGACAAGGTGATCATATTTTCTGTGCCACTTTGGCAAGATTTGAAAATGGTAATTACTCTTACATCTTGACTCATAGATTTGCCAAATGCTGTAATTGTATTAGTCTGCAATTAAGGCATCAGTTATATCTATACTTAAGAAAGTGCATTTACTTTTTATAACATATTTGCATCTATTTTTGTAGTCAGTTTAACAGCTAACGGTTCTGCTCCAGTGAGCCTAACTTCCTGCCATAACAGATGGCTGTTGCCTGGTCTGTTTTTAAGTTACACATGTTTTTTTTTTTTTTAAATATATTTATTTCTGTTTTATTATAATTTTAATTGGGTAAACTGGCTCTCGTATCATTTCACAGAGATCTAATTTAACATAAGGATGACTTTGGCTATCACAATAAAGGTTTTTGAATTGTTTGTTGTTGTCTAGTGCTTTGTGTGCAGAGCCAGGTAACTTTGGAACCAGATAATCCTTCTTTGAAAGTTGAAGTCTCTTACACGGCCCGCTTGGAGTGCTGCTTCACCACCAATGGGTCCAAAGAGTTTCTTTGGATCAAGAGCTTCACAAGAAAAAGTGCAAAGAAATACCCAGTAGTTCACCCTTTACCTGACGCTGTAACTGACAGTAAAAACAACCGTGGAATATACTGTGGTGTTCTCATCTTCCGTTCTGCCACACTCAATGACACTGGCTTTTACCGGTGCCTTCTCAATGCTAGTAAAGTTTTAACTCATGGAACTTACCTGCAAGTCTATAGTAAGTATTGAGTCTTACATTAGCTTGTGTTTATCTGTATGTGACAAAGGAAGATGGAGTCGTGTGAGCTCTAAATAGGGCTAACACCTCATAAGCCATAAATCTTGTTAACCTTAACCTCCATGGGCTGAGTGGCCATGCATTCAGGGTCTTAGTCAACACGTCATCAAAATATAGCAAAAAATATATAATTATTCAGTTTAACACACAGTACTCAGATATAAAATGAAAGCAATAGTTAAAATTGAACACCAGATTATCCCTGAATTATAGCACACACTGCAAGTGAGCATTTTGTCCTCCAAGTTAATGCCATACAAGCAAAAAAAAAAAAAAAAAAAAAAAAAAAAAAGATTTTAAAGATGTACTACGCAACTGTTTAACTGGATTGTCCATCACTTCCTTATCTCCATGGAGATTTTATTGCTTTGCCTAGACTATTCCACTGTATGCCATTGTTTTTCAAGATATGCCATCACAATACATGTGCAATTAAATAAATACAAGATGGATGCTATGCATTTAACATTTCAGGTAATGCAATAACATCCCCATGGCAACGTGCAGGTGTTGGACAGTACATGAGAAAAGTTACATATTGCACCTTTAAAGCTACAGCTATTACTGGGTGGTCAATGTTAGTAGTTATGGTCATTATGCAGAGACTAATACCCTCTAAGACTAAATTTATAGCAACATTATTTACTCAGAAACATGATCACACCATCCGCCTCATCTGGATTTAAGTGAGTCAACCTGCTTTTTCCAACAATACACCATTCATGTATTTGTTAAGCTGTAGCTGTTTTTAGATTATGAATGTTTGTTATATAACCCCTAAATCCAGATTTGCAACTTTAATCAGCAAGTTGGGCTTTTGTTGTTTACTTTTGCAATACTTTGTACGGACATCCCTAAACCACATGAGTTCAGTTAGTTTTAAAGATAATCCTTTCTGTGCATAGGGCGTCTTGAGAAGACCATAAAACTGAGTGAAAGTGTCAAGAATGGCATCCTAGCCGCTGAGGGGATCCTGCTCTTGCTATGTGTGGTGCTGCCTTCAACCACCCTGCTTTTCAAGGTTATTTTAGTACTCATAACTCAGTTGGAGCAATGGCTGATTTCCAAGATTTCTCAACAGTGGTAATAACATGGCCTCCCAAGGCTATCAACACACTGAATGAGTAATCTTATACCAGCTATTGTACACTCACTGACTGTTGCATTACAGCTCAAACTTCCCTATGTTGCACATTTTCTCACGGCTTATCTTGATATTTCTACAGTCTAAAAGCCTGAATGATCTGGAGAAAAAGAAGGCGAAAAAAGAAGAGGAAAACATATACCAGGTGAACTGACATAAAGCTTTGAGTTTTAAAGTAAACACTGAACAGTTGTATGAGGCTAAACCAGACCTATGTTATGCACAGGAAATGCCTCTCTCAGTAACATTTTATACATTTGCGACATTCAATATTTGTATTGTATTTAGGGCCTAAACCTGGATGACTGCTATGATGCATATGATCAGCTTCAACAAGGACATGACCCATATGAAGACGTGGGCAGCAATGAAGAAGACATGCAGCTTGAGAAACCTTAGACGAAGCCCAGTTTGATACCCTGTTCATTTTTATTCACAATTTGGCCTGCATTGTCAGAAACTAGTTTGAATACAATACTATTGAAATATACCTAATGCATATCTGTTACTGTCTGTCAGATGAGATTATGAAAAATAATACAGCTTTTTAACAAATAATGTCAGAATACTCAATGAGTTTGCCTAACTGTACGCTTCTTAATAAATGGGCGGGTCTTGCTGATTTATTATTTTGTGATTCGTTACTGGACCGGTACGCCATTTGTGATTGGCTGTGGTTTTTAAAGGGGGCAGTGCGTCCGTGCTCAGGTAGGTTATGAAGCGACCACGGTAAAGGCGGTGCGTAAACAGAGTGGGCGAAGATGGCGTCGAGTAAGAAGAGCAGCGGGCACAGATTAGAGAAAAGCCTGAATGGAAGACGATCGTCCAGACATAAAGAGGGTCCAGTCGGTGAGTGGTTTCCTTTTCCCTCACTGCTGTCCTGCGTGAACATGCGCGCTTTGGTCATCTCCCACTAGCTTGACTTAGCCACTGCTACAATAGCTGGCCTCGAAAAGCGTTTTGCATGGGAGACTCCCACTGTGCCAGCTGGCTTGGGGTCTATAGTTGTTCAGTTTAAGGCATTGTGATAGCGGACATGCTATTCAAAACGGTTCCGTGCCATCTTTTACGATCAGTTCCGTAGTTAAGCACCCATATTTCCCCGTTATTTCCAACAGTGTGTACTAGTTAGTTAAACCGCTACAGCTTTGCCAGAGGTGATGTCATAAAATAGCCTATGTGAGAATCACGTTTTTTTTTCTCCAACCATAACATGCATTATGTCTCACACCGACTGGGCATCTGAATGTAAACAACGCAGAGAAAGCTTGGATACGTCTCCAAACAGCCGTGTTTTTGCTGATGCAGAGACAGGGTGTTGGTTGTGTATTGCACGGCGCATTAAAAGATTGTAATAGCGCTTTCATGGACTCATTGATGACGCGGTCATGAGTTCGCTTATCTGACGTGGAGCCGGCTGACCCACGGGGAAGGAAGGCAACAGGCTTGACTGGATGCTACGAGTATTACCATTACCAGTTTTCACTGTGCTATAACATGTTGCGCACTCATTGTTACTCAGTGCTGTTTGGTAAAAAGGCCTGTCTAGACTGCTCCAGAGGTCCACACCTGTGTCACGTAACGGTTTCTTAAATTGCGTGCAGCCAAACATTCCTGGTGCATTAAGTGGCAGGTTATAAATTTAAAGGACATCTAGACTTCCAGAACTGTACCTCTCCACGTGTTTTTAGGTTTATATTATCATAACCAACCACTGTCCTAAAGCTAGTCTTTCTATCTGGATCAGTTATTCCCATGAGACTGAGTATAGATTGTATTTCTTATTCATTGATACAACCCATTATTATTACTTCTATACTTCTTTCATCTTTTTCTCACTGACCCAAAGTGTGACTGGAGTTTTGGATTCCACGTCAGGGTATCATGCTCATACTCTTACAGCAATCTATTCTTAACAAAGTCATCCTTTTATATTACATATGTGTGTGTGTGTGTGTGTACACATTTTAAGGATTTGATAGAACACTAACACACCATTTAGTTTAGTTTAGTTTAATAATAAGTTTTATAATCAACCTATTTGTACTGTCATGTAAGTCAAGTTATTTTCTGTGTTGTCTTGTAATTCAACTTAACCTTTTTGTTTGTAGAACTAACTGGAAGTCTTGTGTGTTCCGTGTGTTTGGCCCAGTGGCGTTCATTGTTGCTAGTTTCCTGTTGTTTCTTTAGGCAAGTCTCTGTGAAGGAGCTCTATCTGGGCAAAGGGTCACCAACCCAAAATGGCTCTGGAGAAATGCTTACTTTACTTGTTAGATGTCATTCCCTTTGCACTTATTTTTAAAGGTTAGGGGTGTCAGAAGATTACTGTGACAGAGGGTCAAGTTTATCATGAGAGGTGAAAGGTCCAACATTCAGTGAACAAAAATGTGAAAATATGACAGTTAGTTCTTTTAATATATGTTTTGATTAACAGTTGAATTTGGAAATTATTTTTACAACAGCTCCTTCTTTTTGTCTTTTTAACACATGATATGTGAAATACATTTTAAAGGAACTGTATGTAGTCTGTGCTATTAGTTTTTTGCACTATATGCAGGTACTATATGCCTTAACCTGCACTATATGCAGGTTAAGGCACTGGCAACCCTGGTTGCCAGTGAGGAGGCTCAGAACCTCCTCACTGAGCTGCAGAGGCTGCACTAGCACTGATTAATGATTGGCTGCAGGTGCTGGGGTTTAGGCAGTGAGGATTCAGATAAGAGAGAGTCCATTTTTAAATCAACTGGATCAACACAAATGAGAGACTCATATGAGGCTCATTCTGCCCTCTGATTGGATAATCAGCTTGAGAACCAAAACACCAAATTGTAACTTAAAACTTGGCCATTATACCCAATGTTTTTTTGTACTTAACCAATGCAATGCTGATTTATTCTTATCAGTAAGGGCTATATTTGATTTGAACATGTCTACCTCAATAGGGGACACACATATGCCATGTTTATGGAATTTAAAATCAAATTAATTCACACAGTTCTTTTTAACATGCCATTTAAATAATGTAAATAACTCCAGAAATCTGGAAATGATCAGACTGATTGTATGCATGTAAATGTAGCCAATGCTGTGCTGCATAAAACCACTTACCATAATGCACGGTCAAATTTATGAAGTGATAATGACAATTCTGGGCCTGACAAGTTAAGTGTATAGAATTACAATCTCCATGGCAATAAAATACCAGGTTATAAGATGAGTATAATTTAATGAACTTTCAACTTAGATGTGTTTATTATGCAATAATAAAAGCTGGAGAAAGGGGTTTCAGAATCCCCCTTTACACAATCTAATAACAGTTATTAATGATGATATGTCATTATTATCACTTGACACAATAGTCAACACTCAAATCTCGAATATGGCTCTTGTAACCCAGCTCATTGTTGAATCTTATGACTATTATCTTTTTAACTCCATTGGCGTAAGTGTGTAATCGATCATGCTTTTCAGCTTAAGTGCTGTCAACACGATCAGCAAGAGATCTGGCCAAAGGGATATGCTTCTGTTATGAGAAGTTGTAGAATGCCCATATTGTATGTTCTTTTCATAAGTTAGCCGCTAGCACTGCTCAAGTGTTAGTGCAAAGAACCTGCTCTACAGCCTTCATTCTCAAACAGCTGTGGATGTATGCAATAATAGACACATGATGTGGTTAAGCCTTTAAATAGATTATATGCTCTATACTGAGCTAATGGACATAACGGTAATGCTAATAGATCTACTTAACAACACAAGCGATCAAGTACAATGCTGTTTAGTTGTGATGACCTCTTTAAATGAAAGGGGTCTTTTAGAAAATCAAGATAAATCATTCCTGTTTTGATCTGTCTTCCTCCATGTTTGTTTTTCTCAGAGTCTAGGATGGTCCAATTAGGTTGAAGGTCGCTGGAAGGAAAGAACCAATGACAGAGGAGTGCACAGAATGAGAAGTGAACTAGGACAGTGTTGTCAACCTCCCAGAACGTTTATAAGATCTGGATGTACAGAGTGTGAGCCAAAAAACACAAGGGAGCAACTAGAACAAAAGTCCTATCTCTGTGTGTGCCACCCTTCCCCACTCTCTCTCATTTTGTGTTTCTTTTTATCCATGCTGTCGCTGCTTTTGCAGAGAGGATACTGAGAGGGACAAAGCCTTGAACTCACATGCCGGTAAAACAAACTTTCATCATTTTTCTTGCTGATTCATATTAGTTGGCTTGGTAGATTTCAGTAGTAGTACATGTGTGTCTAGAGGCAGTTTACTGTGTACAATAAATCCATACAGTCCTGTCTGTTAGCCTCCAAGGAGTCATTACAGGCCTGTAAAGTCACTGATGCTGCTTGTTGTACATGACTTATTTATGCCGGCTTTCATCCATCTTTAATGCAGAGAGACAGGGTGCAACTTAACAGACGCAGTGGGCTTACAGTGACAAATATTGTCTGCCTCACACAGAGGGGGAGTTGCACCAGCAGGCTAAGTGTATTATTGATAAATGTCAGGGTAGAATTTTGTAGATTAAACCGACTTTGTCTGATGACACAGAATCAATAAGGTAAGTGTCTGCATTGTAAGTTGTCCTATTGCCTGCTTCATTTGAATGGCTCATGTTAAATCCAGATGGACTGCTGTGGTGTATTTGAATGGCCGACATAAAGGCAGCACTTGACTTGCAGTGCATTTGCATAAGCTCCCTGCAGTTAGACAAGGCAATAGTACACACAACCTCTGATATTATTAAACGAATTTTGTAGAGGATCATATGGTCACTTAAGTTTTAACAAAGAGTTCACAAATAGGTCAGAAATTACAAAATATGCATAAAATCACAAAATGTGCCCATAAAGTTCCTATTTTTTACAACATTTCCCTTTGCTTAATTTAACCCTTGCACAATTCACCCAGTTCAAAATCTGAAGTCACTGATGGACCCTGAGTAAGGCATTTGTGCATGGCTATTTATTTATTGTAACTTTGGTGCCCAAGATAATTCCTATCACACAAAGTAATTTTTGTTTTAGTGTTGAGTCTCTCTTGCAGTCATGGGATTGCCTTATTTCAGATAGAGTATTCTCTTCACAAGTTGCACTGATGTGAAATTACGCCTCAAGCTGCTCATACTGTATTAGCCTTTGTAGTAGATATAGTAGTGGAGAACACATATTCCCACCATCATGCTTAACGTATATCTGAATTGCACTTATACATTAACTTAGGTAAGCATTTATTGACCACTTGCATTGTGATTTAATTGACAGCATAGCATCAGTCCTACTTTTTTTAATGGTCTGATGCAGATATGGAAGAATCTTAGAGGATCCTGATCGTTCACTGTCTCGGGTATCTTGACAGTGACTTCCACAGTTACAATAGTACACCAGTGGGACTATGCCTCCACAGCACAGACAGTAGAAGATAACCCACTAAAACATGGCTGTGTGTAATCAGCTGGAGTCACTTGGGTTTTATGCATGTTTTTTGTCTTTTTTTGCAAATCCATGTTTGCTCCCAGCAGTCTCAAGTTGGTAAACAGTCCGCTACCTTTCCCTCCTGTTCCATGTACTGCATGTCAGTGTAAATCTTACTGGATTTTCCCTGCTCAAGCTGGATTTCCATCATTTAATTTTAAGGCTTGCTCAACACGTTTTAATCAATGAGCTTACATGCACCAGGCTACAGGGGATTAGTTAATAGGAGGTAGAGAAATTCACTCAGAATCTCACAATGATATGCCTTATACAAGTCCTTGTGGATTATATGTGTGGTGAATTGGTACCACTGTCAGTGTGTGTCTTTAGACTCTCCACACATGGGCTCGGTGAATAATCGACCACTGTACAGGCTCTGGTTCATAGCTGCGAGCATGTACTTCAGACACATGGGACCTCAGGCATTAATGTGCCAAAGAAATAACATGAATAAGACTTTTGCAGATGTTTTCATTTTACATTTTAGACTGTGTCAACCATTTGTTTGTAAATCTTTAATTAATTGAATTTCTCAATTTACTTTACCTACTTTTTGTCTTTGCACTTGCAGTCATGGACACCAAGGCAGTGTTTGCAGCCCTGTACAGCGTATGTGAGGAAAATGCCTCCTTCTTTTCGGGAGGAGCCAAGGGCTCCCAGGGCGATGCTGCACGGAGACTGGTGGAAGTCATGAACCTGATCCAGGAGCACGCCCACAGCCTGGAGCCTGTCGTCACTGGCTTCTCTGCAGTCTACCATCATTTTGACTTTGATCCACACATACCAGCCAACGGCTACCGCTCACTGGTCAAGGTACTACTGATGTTTACTAGAAACAGAAGGCATTCAGTGCACCTTTAGATTGCATACTTCAATTATATAATGTTGTAAAAACTGTCTTGCAGACCGTAATTCTACCATTTACTTTATTCCAAACTCAAACTATGCATAGATGGCTCACCCTCATCTAGTACCCATTCTTTCCCACTCAGCTCACTCACTAATTTTTTGTTCGAGGTTGAAGATTTTTGGCCTTCACTTCAAAGTATGTTGGATAAATAATTTTGAAAAAAAAACATCCCTACAACTATACTCTATCTTCTGAAACATTGACCTGCACTGGCCGCAACCCACATGTTTAAGCCTTCTCATTTCTTGCCTCACTGACTAATCTGTACCACCCTGAAGTACTGGATGCTCACATGGTCCTGTTTTGTCTTGTTCTTCACGTCAAACCTACTTTTCTGACCACAACCGATAACTTTATTGTTTCTTGCTAACATTTTGCATACAATTCTGCAAAATGCTTTGAAACAGGTTATTGAGGTCTAGATAATATTTTATCTTTTTCAACTATGTGTCTGGATTGTGACTATGTAAAGTTGATTAAATCTGTTTTATTAAATTTTGTAGGTAGTGAGATGCTGCCTTCTGCACATCATCCACAAGGGACGCTATATCACTGTCAACAGGCGCAGTATCTTTTTTCGAGTGGCGCACAATGCGGGAGAGATGGAGGCCTATTGCAATGCCCTCTGCCAGCTGCGTGCCCTGCTGTACTTAGCCCAGCGCCTGCTCTACGACAACAGCCATGGCAACCTCTTCTTTCATGACGAAAGTGGCCTTAGTGAGAGCTTTGTCCGAGAGTACGCATCCATGCACAAAGGCTGCTTCTACGGCCGCTGTCTGGGCTTTCAGGTAAGATTAAAGGGTAGGAAATATTTGAGATTATCGCTTCACGTTTCTCTTTATTTAGTCAAATTATTTTGCATATTATCTTCTCTCTTTAGTTCACGCCAGCCATTCGCCCGTGTCTACAGACCATTGCTATTGGCCTTGTGGCATTTGGAGAAAACTACAAGCGGCACCAGTCCGGAATAGGTCAGTGTGCTCATTTTTCCCATTTCCCAAAGTTCATTTTCATGCATAGCTTCACTCACCCCCTGCTGCTCTTACATGCGCCTTAGCCCTTAACTGGGCACCTTTTTGATGTGGTAGATACTTTCATCCATCTGAAGCTAATAGCTGACTAGTTTTTTCCATAGATGCCAGTGTTTTGAGTACTTTTATGTATAGAGCTTAGATAGTATGGACATGTATCCTTACACAGACCACTATAAATATTTCATTTCAAAAAGCTTTCATGGTCTTTGTGCTCTGTACTGCATCATAGTGGAGTCAGGAGGTATTGCACCATATGGTGAGTTGCACTAACCCGTCATTACTCTAACCTGTGGTATTGTAGTGTGCTCCTCCATACACCACATGCATTTTTAAATTCAGTTACTTTCACTTTATACAACACTAAAAACTTAAAACTTAAAACTTGGTTTCTTGGTTTTGGGTAGCAGTCTAGAGACCTATCACTGATTTAAAATGCATGTTTTGGTCATTTCTGGACATTCTAGCATTGTAGTATATCACTGACCTGATGATGGTATTATCATCATTCTAGAAAGTTTGTGTGTCTGATTGACATTTTTATCAAAACAAAATATATTCTAAAATATCTCATTACGACTTTGTGCTTCCATAGGTGTTGCTGCCAGTTCATTTTTTAACTCAGGGAAGTATGCGATTGACCCAGAGCTGAGAGGGGCAGAATTTGAACGCATAACCCAGAACTTGGATGTCCATTTTTGGAAGGCCTACTGGAACATTACTGAGACGGAAGTGTTATCTGTAAGTAAAAAATTACATACAACATTCTACCAATCTTATCACCATATCAATGCTTTTTAACTGCAAAGCAAGACTTGTATGTTCCACATACATTTTCGTTCCAATATACATTTGTAGGATTAATGGTTTATTTATGTTGCCTCTCCACAACTTGATCTTTAGCTTTTGTCTTTCTATGTGATATTTTCTTTATTTTCTCCTCTTGCTTTCTGCTCTCCTCTTGCAGAGTCTGGCCAGTATGACATCTACAACTGTCAAGGTGAACCGTGCCCTTTCCGTGCCCCCTATACCTTTTGACCTCCCCTTGGCGGCCAATCACGGAGCTTCTTTAACCATTGCTCCACCGTCTGCACACATTGGCTCTGCCCCAGTTCAGATGAGACTCATTTCATATGACCTGCGTGAAGGACAAGTACGTTAAACACATTTTTTGTGAATATATAAAATGGCTTATTATTCAGACTGTTTTATTAAGTTTTAGTAATACTAAATGTGGTCATCCTCCAGTGATATTAGTAAATATATTTTTACACTTTATGATTTTCAAATCCTCAGGCACCACGGTTACTTTTCCTACTCATTAGTTTGTAATTCTCTGAGGAAGTTCCCTGTTCTCATCCTTTGTCTGTACTCTGGCTCTTAACCAGAGAGGCTATCAGCAGACACTTTTTAGCCGTTGATCTCGCTCCAAAACGACAATATTGTCCCTTTAACAATGTGGGCTTACATCAGCACAAAACCCCAGCCTTGGCCACAATTCCTCTCCCTGCTAGTTTCTCTTAATGAAATTAGCATGTGTTTGGACACCCACAGGAAAATGTGGCAACCAGAAAATGAATTGTAGAGTTTTGTGCAGTGGTTTATTATAATTTTCGTTTGAAAGCATTTTTCCGACATGTTTTTCTGTAAAATTATGCTCTAATGATTTCCGTTTTGCTTCTCAGGATAGTGAGACATTGCTTTCTATGTCCCGCTCTGATGGGGGCACACTGTCTCTGTCACTGGGGCTGAAGACCAAGCGACTGCCCTCGTCTCCATGCCTCCTGATCCATTTTCATGGGGGGGGATTTGTGGCTCAGACTTCCAAGTCTCATGAGGTGAGAATTTACTTTGTCTTTGGCATTTGTCTTGTTCATAGACAGAATGACAAATACAGAAAAAGCATAACTTTCTGAGGAAAAAGAACATCTTTATTGTAGAGATGTTCCATTTCTGTCGTACTCTTTCTGCTGTGTCTACATTATTAGCTCTGTGCAGTTGTTGTGGCACTGGCCTTCTTCTAAGTAAAGCCAGATATGAAATTGGCTTGGACATGGGCATCATTGATCTGCAGCTGCATAGCAACCAGAGGATGAGAGAGAGCAGTCACAGAAGGGGCGAGCAGGGCTGTCATGTTGAATTAAGGCCCAACTGTATAACCTTAGAGCTGGATTACCCCAAGCAGTAATGGAAGACATTTCCAACTATCCTTTTGCTTTTGGGCTTGACTTTGATTGCATCTTCTTCTCCTCCTAATCTTACAAATGTTTAACCTTTTTATGTTTGAAAGCATCACTCTAGGGGCTACTTCCATGGGACATACAAAGTTTCACTTAGAAGCTAGTGATTGCAGTTCACTGAACAAGGTCCCTAATACAAATATTCTTGAAGCTCCTTGACTCTTTTGTATTAATCATTCTGTACCAATAGATTGCCTGTCGGTGGTAACATTTATGGTGAGATGCAATTAATTTTTCTTTGTGCCATGAGATTGCAGTTAAAATTAAAGGTTATCTTTTAAGCTTATAATATTTCTGGACTTGAGAACACTCTTCCACAATTTTACTTTAATCAGTGATAATCGAGAAAGTGCTTCTCTGTGTTGTTTAACGTAAATCAACTGGAGTCTTGCTCAGTTATTTCAATTGTAAAATTGCCTTTCTTTATGTGTGTGTATGTATGTATTAAGTCAGAATGGACTCTTTCTACAGTACCACAATGTGTTTCAGTTTGACCTGTGCCCATAACAGAAATTATCTTTCTTTGTTAAAATGCTGAGTGCTTGTTTCACAGCCTTACCTGAAGGGTTGGTCCCAGGACTTGAGTGTGCCCATCCTCTCAGTGGACTACTCTCTGGCTCCTGAGGCGCCTTTCCCCCGGGCCTTGGAGGAGTGTTTCTACGCATACTGCTGGGCTTTACGGAACCACCATTTACTGGGTAATTCACTCAGCTGCACAATTGTTTTTATCATTTCATATTCATTTTTCTGAACAAACTTATACCACTCCATTTTCTTTTCAGGGTGGACCGGGGAGAAAGTGTGCCTGGTTGGAGACAGTGCTGGAGGAAACTTGTGTGTGACAGTATCGATGCGAGCGGCTGCCTTTGGTGTGCGGATGCCAGATGGCATTGTGGCAGCCTACCCAGCCACCCTGCTGACTGCCTACGCCTCACCCTCCCGCCTGCTAACACTTATGGATCCCCTGCTGCCACTCAGTGTACTCTCCAGGTGTCTCAGCGCCTACGCAGGTACATATATCTACATTTCTGTGAAACAGATGCAAGCTATACTTTCTCCCCCAAAAAAACCACTGCACTACACAATTGTCTGTAATTAATTGTTTCAGTACATTTGGAACTTAATTCTGGAGTTTTAAATCAAAATAACTGCTGTATATTACCAACCACGGGTTATTGCTTTCTACATAAATTTAACCCTATATTAAATCTATTCAGAGAGATATAATTCAGTCTGTGTCATTTGTCCCTTCACAAGAAAAGTGAAAATGTTAAACGTCCTCTGTTGTTGTTCTTGTGTAGGCAGTGAGCCACAAGCAGAGAAGCAGGTGGAGAAGGCCAGCACTCTGAGCATGGTGAGGAGGGACACAGCACTGCTGCTCAGAGACTTCCGACAGGGAGCGTCCAACTGGATCCACTCTCTGCTGGATTCAAACAAAGGCTCCTCCGAGCCCACTGCAGTTGTAGAGCCACCAGCCTCAGGTACACCTCTACTCTGACACATCAAGTCCTGCTGCTTGTTATGCACTCACACACCCAGTGCTATTTTCCAAATGTGTTTTTGTCTGTTGACGATGACACAAACCGAATAGTAGAATTTTTCATATTTTACAATATTTTTAGGAAAGTTATTTTGTTCTAGAACCAGGCCTCTTTTGAAGATTTTTTTTTTTTTTACAAAAATACAATTATGATAAAAGCTGTTATACGATACTAATATTTTCTGATCTTTGACAGTATGAAGAAAAAAAATCTATTTTTTTCCCTCATATTGATCAATCTTGTTATTAAATTGTGTTTTTATGTTGTCTTATTAAATACAAATACAAACTTCTAATCATTGCCATTTGACCAAAAAATTTTCAAATTTCTCCCTCCAAAGTCTGAATTCTTCATTCTTACTGACAGAGGATCCATCAAATCAATCAAAACTTTGTGTTACATTTTTGTAT
This sequence comes from Periophthalmodon schlosseri, assembly GCA_000787095.1. Lineage (NCBI taxonomy): Eukaryota > Metazoa > Chordata > Actinopteri > Gobiiformes > Gobiidae > Periophthalmodon > Periophthalmodon schlosseri. The sequence goes on from KN485769.1 coordinate 47,161, forward strand.
GAAAAGTGCTTTATAAATAAAGTAATTTACAGCCATTAAAAAACAGTCCCACATGCCCTTCCACCCAACCACCCTACCCCCACAGCTGCCCGACCATGCATAATCATACAACTCAGTCACATGCACAGTCTTACACACACACACACGCGCGTGCAGTAAAATGCATAAGGCTTGGTACAGATAAATGAGGCCAAGTACAAACAAACCAGAGGAGCCCTCTGCGCCAGGAGCAGAGTCGCCCACTGCCACCAGAACAGTGACACAGGGCCCAGGGGAGAGATGAGACCGAAACACCAAACCTCCACCAGGAGCCCATGGGAAAGGCCCCACCGCCCCGGTGCAGAAGGTTCCTACAGAGGAAACACTGGAAATCCTAAAAGTGCTAAAACGATAGGAGCTAAAAGCTAAGAACTAAAATATAAAATGGTAACCTTAAAAAATAAATATACTAAATATATGTATTAAAAACATGAACGTTCTCTGCGGCCCAGAGGCCCTCTGGAAGGCTGTTCTGTAGACGAGGGCCATAGTACTGGAAGGACTCCTTGCCATGGGTGTATGTCCTGACTTTCAACACTCGCGAACCCTCTAGGCTCCTAGTCATTCCCATAGGGTAAAAGCAGTTCTGAAAGATAAGAAGGCCCAAGACCATTAAGACATTTAAAAACCAGTAAAAGAACTTTGTGAAGAAAGTCAATCCTGAAACCAATGCAGTGATTTTAAAACCGGAGTAATGTGGTCCCGCCTTCTGGTCTTAGTTTGAATTTTGTAGTAATGATAAAACGGAAATATTATTTTTGGGAAGACCAGAAAGCGGGGCATTACAATAGTCTATACGACTGGTGATGAAAGCATGCGCCAGCTTCTCTGTGTTAGCCAAAGTCTGCCCCATTCTCTCTCAGGCCATGATTTTAAGGTGATGAAAACGTGTTTTTGTGATGTTTTTAATGTGTGGGATAAAAGTCAGCTCAGAGTCAAAAATAATGCCCAGGTGTTTTACCTAAACTACGAGCACAGTCTTTTAACCCATCTCAAGTAAAAGTTCTTCTCTTTGAGCCTCAGGATCAATGTCTAAAACCTCAGTTTTGTCCTGGTTAAGCTGGAGAAAGTTTTCTGCCATCCAGGATTTGATATCTAAAATGCAGTTAAAAAGAGCATCCATTGGCCTGGTGTCAACAGGAGACATAGAGATGTAAAGCTGCGTATCATCTGCATAACTGTGGAAGTTAATCCCATGTCTCCTGATGACACCAGAGGTAGCATATACAGGTTAAACAACACAGAACCTAAAATGGAACCCTGTGGCACACCACATGTGATTCTGTGGACCTGGGAGGACATGTCTACACTCACCATAAATGGTTTTATCTGTGAAATAGGATGTGAACCATTTGTGAACAACACGGGAGAGGCCAAGGTGTTTCAGGCAAGTTAAAAGAATAGTGTGGTCTATTCTGTCAAAAGCAGGACTTGGATCCAGGAGAACCAACACTGTCACCAGGATGTGGATCATCCACATAAACATTATTAACAGTTACAAATGACTGAATCTCAAACTTGATTAAAACTTAATTCATTGCACACACCTGGCTTGCCGTGTTTTTAGATCATTTTCAAACTGCAGCAAGTGTCCTCCCCTCCCTGTGTGAAGGAGAAATACCATGATTTCTTTACTTAGCATTCACTTCAACACATTATCACTGCTTCCCACCCATTGAACAACACACCTCACGTCCTATTTATATCGCTGTACGTCTCCGGAGAAGCACAACCTTGACAGTAATTCTTCATTTGTAGCCACTGTAAATCTGCAGCAAATAGTGATTTCCCTGGTGTCCCACAGCTGTAAGTCAAAACAAATGATAATGTGGGTGTACATTATTAACAGACAATCACAGCGCTAGGATGGTTTCTTGAAGAGACTGGATATCGGTGGTGCTTATGAGGAAAAACGGTTATATCCACTCTTGCATTGCTTTTTGAACGGGAAATTGGTCTCACCATGACAGTGGTCTTTTAATTTCCTCCACCCACTTATCATTTCTTGCTACTATACACACTTATTTGCA
>KN485769.1:49282-88402 GCA_000787095.1 Periophthalmodon schlosseri
CAGGACTTGTAGGTTAAAATGAGGAAAAAGAAGAACATAGAAGGAGTGACTGACTGTACCAATAATCCGGTCAAGTTTTCTCATCCCTGTAGTTGTTAAGTGTTCTGTCCTTCTCCTCCTCTAGACTCTGTGAGGAAGAGCATATCTGAGGCAGCCATCTCTTCTCCTCACGCTGACCCTCCGGTGCCCTCGGAGACCTCGGAGTTTTCAACCAGGAAATTATCTGTGAAGAGCCAGACATGCCAGGACCTGGGATCGCATAACAACTGCATTTCCCAGAGTGCACCATTACTGAGTGTTACGGAGGATCCTGTAAGTCATGCTTAAACATGTTTGTTGCCAGCCCTAATGCCCAACACAGCCTGAAAACGCTGACTGAAAAACATGGGGAGAAAGTCTGATTAGTGAGACATGATCAACTGATTTCATAATTAGGCCGTTGCAGGTAAAATGAATCTACCACTCTCCTCCTTGTAATAATTTTAGCTTTCTTGCTGCTGAAGACATTTTGTTGTGGAGCCAAAACAAAGGGTAACTAACTGTATAATGTATGCTGACAAGTACCACTTATGAACAATAGCCCAAAATTTACTGGTGATAAAAAAGTATGATTTTTCCTCATATAAATAGACTGTTATCCATAATCACATCCGTGCCATATTTGAAAGTAAAATTCCTGCTTGTGAACTAACCCTAGATGTTAACACAATACACATATTTGTTTTTTTCAGATTATAGATGTAAATTTTTACCTTTCAAAAGAAGATGATCCCTCAATGGCTGTTGACCTGTCCTCTGTGGCTATACCACCACCTGCTGGTGAGGAGGGCTCAGAGTCTGAGCACCCTAGGGAGTTTCCTTTGGGCTTTGAGCCTCTGCGTTCAGAGCAGCTGGCAGAGATGAGGCTCCAGAGCTCTCCTGTGGTCAAGGATCCCTTCTGTTCCCCTCTGCTGGCGCCCGATAACATGCTCAAAGGATTGCCTCCTGTACACATAGTCGTGAGTACTGCTTCTACTGTAGTATCCTGTTTAATTGAGTTTGTTATTGCCATTATTTGAGGCAATACTCACACTAAATATAAATAATCTTTTTATAATAATGGACATTTGCTATTTTCTATATTTGTATACTGGTGTGATGGATACAGTTTGTTTTTGTATTAGCATGTCTACACAGAGATGTTCTCAAGTTATGGACAGAAAACAGATGAAAGTTGCATGAGTGCTGGCAATATCATTGACAAGTTTAATGGCAAATTCAGTTGCTGGAGGAAGTGTGTCAGAATGGACAAAATAACTTCTTCTTTATTACTTGGACTTAGACAACTGTTGAAGATTCCTGACATGGTTATAAGACTTTAAATGAGGTTTCACACTCCCTCCTCTTCCCTCTCAGGCCTGTGCTCTGGACCCCATGCTGGATGACTCTGTGATGTTCGCCAAGCGCCTGAGGAACATTCAGCAGCCCGTCACTCTGTGTGTAGTGGACGACCTCCCGCACGGTTTCCTCAGCCTCTCTCAGCTCTCCCGGGAGACCCGCGAGGCCGCCAGTGTCTGTGCTGAGAGAATCCGCACAGTCTTCACTCAGGACACGCCCCCAGAGCCACGCAAGCACCGCAAGCTGGAACGGACAGACGGGGGCGTGTCCACTTCTCCTGGAGAGCCTGATTCACTGTTCGTAAACCCTATTAATGAAACAGAGGAGGCCGTGGGGAGAGGAGGGAAGATTGCTGATGGAGAGGACTTGGTTGCTGTGGCAGCCCAGAGCAACACTGAAGCTGGTGGGATTGGAGCTTAATTTGGAGAAAGAAGGGGACTGTGTTTTATTAGAGAATAAATGGGCATATGAGAATCAAATGCAAAATGCAAAAAAGACAATTATGTTAAAAAAAAAAAAAAACAAAAAAAAAAACAACAACGTTTATTAAAGTGAGTGACCAACTTGAATTGGAATGTGCTGGACAAATGCATCAGTTGTAGTAGCAGAACAAAATGAATATACCAAAAAGACACATTTTAGATAATCATTAATGCAATTGCTGCTAGATCAACATTGCTGTGCACTGTTGGACCAGACTGGCTGTGAAAGCTGTGGAGCTTGGAGTTGGAGATACTGTAAGCCTTGTAGACAAATGTGGAGACTCATCCTAAATGGGATGATTCTTCCTGGCCTCAGCAGCCGTTGGTGGCTCTAATGACAGGGTGGCAGGCACACTATATGCTTCTGTATGGAGGCATCCGCATCAAAATGGCCACTTGTCCATTAGGAGCCACTCTAAATCACACTCAATAACCTCACATTGTGGTTTCCATCCGGCCACTTTGGCAGGCAATATGGCTCACTTTGTGTTGAGCCGGTGTGCTTCTAGTCCCAAATGGAATTACACATTTGAAACTGAACAGACTAAATTGTTCAGAACCAGAGGTATTCATTTATTCATTAAGTTTCTGCTGCAGTTTTTAATTTACCATATTTTATCCTATGCAGTAGCATTATTTGTTGTTATCCTGTTTTATTGCTGTATGTTGTCATTGTCGTTTACTTTGACTTGTACATTACTTTGTATTGTATCTAATCATATGCTGATTTTTACACTTCATTATTACACTTATTTTTTTTTATCTGCATCTGTAGTCAGTAGGGCATACTGATTTAACTATGAAACATTGCATAGAGCCATACCATATGCATAGACTACCTGTACTGCCATTAATGCAAATTAAGTTAACCGACGCACAAAGTGTTTTTAACTCTTTGCAACAAGCAGTATTCAAAATGTGGTTCATTTATACATTTTTTTTTTAAACATTTCTAAGTTCATAGATTCTGCCTATCAGGTGTAAGTATTGTGTTATAAATGAACTGTTCTTTTGTGGGGGTCATTTACTTCTATCAGCTCTGACTAAATATAGCCTCGGACAATGTTACTGTTGTTATGCCCTTGCCTGGCAACAGGGCTGAGGTTGCCAGGTCTGTGGAGAAGGATGCTGTGTGATGAATAGGATTTAGCAGAATCTCCGAGTGCAGAGAAATCCTTGCTGTGGTGAAGTGCCGGATTTTCAGCAGCAAAGTCATGCTACAGGATTAGACCTTGCTCGTTTCTGTCAGCTCCCAGTACTTACGGCAATATTTTTAGTCATAGTGATGGAAAGAACCAGGACTCAGGAGAAAGGAAAGTAATATACTCTTTTCAAGAAGCTAGGCCGGAAGTTTGTGCTTGGTTTTGCTAGCTGCTGTTGGTGCTCTTTTGCTGTAGTTGTTTTGGTCACTTGCAGTGTAATAGGAGTGTACACGTCACTAGTCACTTGGTGTGTGTGGTGCATGTGGTCCGGAGTGACTGGGGTTGCACAAAATTGAGATGACCGCAGACCCTGGCCTGTGCTATTGTTTGTGTATCTTTTTACAGCTTTAATGGCACTTAACAGACAAGCTGCTTTTCATTAGTGGTCAATGACCTCTGGAGGATTGTGGCTTTAGTCTGTGGTAGGCAAAAGCTTTACCTCTCAAAAGCCCCCTATTCTTTGTGCAAATACGTGTGCAAAAGTCATCATAACTTGACCTTTTATTGGTCTTATTATACTACACTAAGCCTTTGACTGCTGCTTTAATATACAATGTTAAGCTATGGCTCAAATCCTCCAATAAGATTGCTGGTAGAATTTGCTTGTGCAAAATGACAAATTACCTCACTGACAGGTAGGCAATAGGCATATTAAGTGTATGCATTTGTGTAAGCTGACTTTAACATTTCTGCGGTCTGTTATTCCCCCAGAGGGTTTCAACTCAGAATCTGTGACTCAACATTCTAACCAATGCACTTTATTCACCAGCTAGCGTTGCTTTGTGGAGGTGTGTGTCAATGTCAGACCTCCCAACCACTGTCATGGCTGAAATGGAATGCACTGTACAAAAATGTTCCATATAGAGTTTTTAATAGCCTTAAAGCCATAGCCTGGAACCAGCTGTTTTATGTAACCTACATTTCTTTTTTGACATTTTATTTTATTATACACCACAAGTGCAAAAGAATGTACCAGATGTTGTAGATAATTAAATGTCTTGTTTCTCAAATTGCAGGTGAGCTTCATTGTGCGTTTCAAGTATGTTTCCATAAATTGTCAGAATTCATTGCAGATTTTTCTCAAAATAAATATATTCTGGAATCTCCATAAATATGACTCTATCAATTATTTATATATTTTTTATATTTTTACATGAGTCAGTTTTGAAACTAGAATCACACACAGCACAAACCTTTGCCAAGGGATTGAAACACATAACACTCAACTTACAGAGACCTAATTTTGAGGTAGGTTAAGTGAATGTTGCCTCTCTGATGAGTGCTGTATCATTCAGTGCGAGAGCCAGACTCATCTGCGTATGTCTGAGGAGGTTCATTAAGTGTTTGACCTCTGATGAAAACATGACTGTAATCCCTGATGGCATTTTTAACATGGACGTGCCGCATCTCCAACGCACGAGCACAAACGTGCGCGCGCATGTGTGCCTCTATCAGAATAAACGGGGCCACGATACATCCATTAACGGGGGACGACAACGTGAACGCGCGGGCTCTCTCTCTCTCTCTTGCGCGTTCCCGACTCCCGTCTCATCCAGTGCTCGATGCGCGCCTCCTCTCGAGGAGCCGAAGTGCAGTCGGAGCCCAGACGAGCGACAGCGGGGGACAGGGAAAGATGGAGGGGAGGCTCGGGGAGAGACTCCTGTGGCTGACCGTGCTGTCCAGCGTCCTCTGTGTGGATTTAGCCCTCGGCAAATACGTCAAAGGCATCGTCGACACGAAAGAGGTGAGTGTGGTGAGATTCCCTTCAGAATGTGGCCGCTTGCGACAGTGGTACTGATACATTGAGGAGACTACTGCGCATTTGCTCGCAGGTGTCCGCGGTGAATTGTACGCAAGGAGATGAAAGGACTCAAAGCAGTAGCGTTTGAATAGGCTAATATATGGCTCATACCAAACTCTGTCCTGCTAATGCGCGCGTCTGCATGCGTTTGGGTGACGTATTATTATCCCCTAATTTCCGTCGGCTGTTGTACAGATGTGTGGCGTGGATCCCGTAAATAAAGTGACGCGGTAAAGTCTAAAGAATCGCTCCTTTGTGCCCTGTCCGATAGTGTGCTGTGGCGGTCTCTTTGGGGGTTGTCGTTACAGGTGTGCGTCATGTGCTGTGGCGGACAGCGGCTTGTTTTGAGGCGGCTTGATGCACGCCGCTCCTCACCGTTTTCTGGGGCTCTCACCCATCAGCGCTGACATCACTGCAGGACTGACACATCCACTTCAAATATTGTCAGTGCTGGAGATGTGCAGTCTAGCCGATGTCATGAGTTTGGGTATCAAGTTAGAGATCAGAAAATGGCATTCTTTCGAAGCGCCGGTGTTTGGAATTTAAAATAACTTTTTCCCTCCTTTGGCCAGTCTTTGACTTGTTGTTACAGTTGTATCCATGTAAGAGAACTGAGCTTCGTGTTGTTTGATATATTACGCAGTTGAACCTCTATTGCTATGGATGTAGTTTTCTAAAACCTCAACAAGTCTGATATTAACATCTTTTGTTTGCACATAAGGGTAAACAAACTATTAAACAGTCTTAACGCCTATTACATTGAAATGAATTAACCCATTAAAACGAAAAATACCTCCTTGAACATAAGACAATTTTCTTCATAGCCTATTTAGTCCCATACAGGGCAGTGATGTGGCTCAGGACAGATGAAGTCAGGCAGAAGTGCTCACACATCCATCACCTGTTTGGAATGCCCTTGAACGCAGCCCCAGTCCCCACCTGCTCCAGTGTGCTGCTGCCAATTGGTCGCATTGGGTCTGGTCCAAGTGCACATCAACTTTTTAAAAGCTCTGCAGTAAATAAGAGTGGAGTTAAGCCTACACCACCTGAATATGTTTATGTGTAGGCTAGAAACAACAAAAATATAATTACTATTTGGGCAGAAAAAATCAAATTAACAGTATTGTATTGAAATTCTTTGTATAACTATTGCACTATTGCACCAAAATATGAGAATATAATTGTCTAGTTTTTATTTATTTATTTATTTATTTTTTGCCACCACTCACTGCTTTTAACATAGGCCTATTTTTGGACAAAGACTTGGGTTCAGATTCATTTGTTGAATGTATGGGTCATTGCTACGGGACACTAAGAAATCTTTGCATTGTCTATTAGCCTATATGGGAGCAGTAGAAGTTTGGTTTGGAATGGAGCTCAGATTTTGGTCAAATAAATGTCTGTTCTGTCATTATTCATACACTGTAATATTAAATGTCACAGTTGTTTTCCATAAGACAAAAAGTCAAAAATTGTTATAAAATTAATCAAAATTAGGAATATGATTCACAATTTTCCCATATCACCCAGTTGTAAGATGATTAATTGGGTCACACGAGGTTACCTTTGGAGTTGTTGCTTGGTTCTCAGAATAGGCACCTGATACAAAACATATTGTAGTAACTGCACATGCAACAGATTATTTAAAGAGGGGGTGTTATGCAAAAGCTTTCTACCATGTTATAACGTTGTTCCTTCATCAAAAACATGCCTGGACAGATTTTAGATATCCATGCATGTGTCAGTAATTTTACAATCTCTCTCAACCCCTATTCGAACCCTCCTTACAGTAACCTTTACGATTCTGTCCAATTCTCAGCCCAGAAGCCCATATCATCCATGCCCCCACACGATAATTCTCCATAAATATACAAAAGCATAATACAAAAACTGTACACAACAACTTGACAAACCTGATGTGATGTGCAGTAGTTTCATTAGCAGGATGGACATGTTGTGAGCGATTAAAATGAAAGTGAAACTTATAAAACATGTTAATACATTTTCAAAACAATAAAAGGTAACATGGTGGTCTAAATATGTTATGTGTTAGCAGTTAATATTGCACAGACAGGAATAAAAAGGAATAAATAGGGATAAAAAGCACAGTGGTCTTATTACAGCTGCATAATGTGTTGGCAAAAAATCTCATTGGTGAAATTTATTCCAACCAAATCTCTGTATGGGGAAGATACTTATCTTTTATTCAATCTTGTCAATTTTCTCTTTGCTCCAGTAGTGAATATTCCGGCTTACTGTGCAAAACAAAGGGGGCTGAATGACACGAGGCTGCAGTGGAGGTGACATATTGATGGTGCAAGTACAGTTAAACACATCAGTCTAGTCCAAGGTTACCTCTCTGTCCTCTCTGTCCCTCTCACACACAAAACAGACTGTGTTCTATGTATACAAGACCTGTAAATCGACAAATGTAGCCTAATTATCCACCCCAGCAAGGATGAGTGGCTAAAATGGTGGTTGCGTTCGATACATTGATGTAAGCAAAGGTATCCCGAGGCAAAGTAGAGTTGCTAACTACGTGATCGAGGTGGGACACAATTGGTTCAAGACGCCCATGGCATGACACTGAAAATATGTGTCTTTGTGGAGTTGGTTTGAGGTCAGGAAAAGGCAGAGTTTCAAATGGGAACTACAAGACATCAAGGAAAGTATAGTCAATGATGCCATCCTTGTTGATGTTCAATATTTACAAAGTCCAGAAGTTAATTATTGTGGCTTAAAAGTCCAAATTTGTCCCAAGCTGTGTTTTGTGACCAATAGGAACAGTGGGTGGGGAAAAGTGTCTGTGTTTGAGCATGGAGCTTCAATAAACAGAGAAGTACTGAATCACATATGACATCAACACAATATTATCACAGGTACAGCTACAATTTCTTTTCTTTCCTTATCTAGTAGTATTAGTAGAAGTAGTAGCACTGGGGCATACATGGGTTTCAGTTTCCTTTTGTGGAACATTTTGATGACTTTTTCCCAATCTAAAAATATAATATTTAGTTTTAAATTGTTAATCACTGTGACAACCAACGGTTCTAATACGCGCATTGATTGGTAGTTTCAGTCGATGTGGATCCTGTTACTATTGCGTACTTTTGATTCTATTGCCTATAATAATATAATACAATATGACTTAAAAAACAACAAATTTCAACAACAGTTTCAAACTTGAATACCATAACTTGATACCAGTTTTGATACCACAATCATAATAAACACACAGCAGGTTTTTAAGATGTATATTAGTAATAATAGTTTCTTTAACATTACCCTGTGATCTACAAGTGAGACTAGCCCAAGATTGTGCACGTAGGTGGAAAATGATCTTGTGAGATTTTATTCTACCTCTTGAGAAGCTGCAGTTCCAAAAAGCAGTGCTACAATGACAAAAAATGTAATAAAATAAGTCAAAAATTGTAAGGCAAAAAATGTGAACTGGATTGCACCTTTTTTTTTTTATCATAAATGATGTCAAATCCTTGTCTAGTACTTGTTGACCCAATCTCACAGGGAGCACATGTTAAGTGCGATATAACCACTCCAATACCCATCTGAGGTACAGCGTTCTAATCTTTCCAGCTTGTTTGAGAAAGGAGTGGGTGATGAATAGTGAAACGTATTTTGTGTCAGATGAAATGTTTGCAGGGGTAATAAAAAATCATGGATTGCAACCAAAATCTCTCATTTTTATTTTGTGGAATTAATTATAATGAACAGATGCCCTTGGACGTGTTCTCATATAAAATTCAACACCTGAAGACCGCAAATTGGGTTGTTCCCTGTGAAATCAGCAGTCCAGGTTAAGCTATGATAGATTGATAGAGGTCCTGAATGGAAGATTTTTGGGTTCTTCATGTTTTAATTATTTTTCCTCTTCTCTGGCTGTGAGTGCTGGTAAATTTTTAACAACTTTTCCCAAACAAGCTTTCAAAGTTACGTTAAAGTCATGGGCTGTGTGCAGTGTAGAGTATCCTGAATCCGTTCTGCTGCATGTCTTTTTTATGAGCCCATTGAAAGAAGATACGGGGCGGCCGCGTGTGAACGTAGACGCCTGCCTATGTGGAGGAATGCCTTTAAGTCCCCATACTCTCTTTGTGTTGTCTATTTAGTGAGCCAACAGTGAAGTAGGGATATTATGAATTGTACAGTGCTGTGATAATGTACAAAATGAATGATTTGCAAAAATGCGTAGAAAAATGTAATTGTGATCTAATCCATGTTGCGATTTTGGTTTGCTATTTTGGGGATATTTCATGAGTCAGTGCTTTGATGTTTAATTCAGCTCAATGTTCAAACACTTTTTCCCACCCACTTCATTCATTGGTCAGTTTCCATTGAGTTTTGGGTGAGTGACAGGCAAGTTTAACCAATCACAATGACCTGTGAATTCACAGATGCTAAACCATGCTTTTTGAGCAGGGTCACCTCTACATGTCTGACCATTAACTTGGCCTGTGGCATCACCTTGTCTCCAGGAGATAGAGAAGTTTAATGCCATATTGTGGAAAATTTCAGGCAAAGTAATAACATTTGTGATTCTTCATAGAGACAAATAGGTCACAGACCCTCCACCAAAAAGTGACATAATCCTTTAAACAATGATCTGGTCTCTATAAAAATTGTCATGTGATTTTTATATTAGTTCAGTTCAGTTAAATTCAATTCCTCTTTATTCCAGACTCATGGTCCATTTTTATAACAGACAAGGACAGTGACAATACAAACAGTAAACATTTATTTTTTAAAAAGACAACCAGACCAGTGTCTCCACATCTTGGACTAATAACGTATTGCACTGAATCTTATGTTTGTGAGTGGCATTATTATTTCATTTTCTGACTTATTCAGCCTGCAAATAAAACTGTACATTAAAGTTCTTAGTACATCTTGTAGTTTAATCTAATCCAGATCTGCTTTAGTGATGCCTTAGACCTGGTTTACATATAATTTTAGTCCTGTTTTTGTGCTAGTTTCAGTTGCAATCTCCAGAGCCATGTCCATTTCTCTGTATTCAAACCAAACTGAAATTACTTTGTGTATTGCAACGTGTTTACGCGTCTGGGTGCATTGTGTAACAGTGACTAATGAATCATTGAGAGGCCCAGCGGTCCGGGGGTGACTCGACTATAGCTGATTGGTAATTAATTGTTAATGAAGCTTAGCGAGAAACTACAAGGATCTGGGGAAGAAAAAGACAGAATGCTTTAGCAAAATAAAAAGCCTTGAAGTGCAGAAGACTGGGTACACAGAGAGACAGAGAAGGGGAAGTTAGCGGACACCACGTCAGGAAGATTCTGTTGATTAACCCTCTATCACAGTGGATTTTTGACTTTTGTTTCTTGCATAACTTCTTGGAATGTTTTAACATTTTCCCATCAGTTTTTACATTTTAGCCTATTCTAATTTATGCTAGCGAAAATATTGCCTTTGTGGGAGGTTGTGCACAAAAATTATCCATTTACATCCATTATAATCACTTTTTTTTTTTATTACCTACCATTGTACACAGTGTAAAGCTTGCAATATCTCATTTCGATGTATTTTCTGAACCCTCTGACTTCAAATTAATGTCCTGGCGTAATTTTTGAATGATGAAGTAATTTTTACCTTATATGGTAAGTGATTGAAATGCATCTAATTTTGCACTGGGGAGACATTAGCACTAGCCAGGGCTCCGTGACATCAGGTGTATGTGAGTGTTTGTGGAGCTACAGCAGTCAGTCATAGACAGTATTTCGACTTTTACATTTTGACTGGTTACACCAGCAGAGATGCAGAATCAGGTACGCAAGTCCTAAACCTGCTCATTCATACACTATACTATATGGATTATGTCATACTATTTTATTATGTCTTACAGTTTTGTTTGGGTAGGTGAGTCACTCTGGAATTCGTGTCTAGGAAGTGTGGAAGACTGTATTTTTTTTGTAAACATTACTTTTTGATGTGGTAATTGTAAGATCTAGATACATATGTAGGGGCAACAACAGAAGTATGAAATGTATGATCAGAAATACACTGGGACTGCAGGTTCCACAGTAGGGGCAGCAGTGGCTTTAGTACATTCTGTCCTTAGGCAAGACACTTCACCCATGTTTACTAGTATAAATATAGTGTGTAACTGATTGGTGGTGGTCAGAGGGGGCGGTGGCACAGTTCTGAGAGCCCCTCTTCCATCAGTCTGCCCCAAGTGTGGATTGAAAGAATGTTACGATATTAAGTGTCTCTGAGTGCCCAAAAAGTAAATTCAATGAATGACTATTGTCATTATTAAAAAGCTTAGAGAATCATATTTTAAATGATTATGAAAAGAACACATGTTGGTATAAAAATATACTTACAGAGTTCCCCACAGTTTCATATATGATGTTTACAGCATGATTTTATATGGGCTTCAGTGGGAAAAGCCATTTGTTTACATTTCCCTAAATTTCTAAGAAATTATGTAAATAGCAAAAAAGTACCTCAGAACACATTTTAGAATGTCTTATTCCAGCAGGTTCAAGTGATTTGAATGGTTTTCACTGGGCACACTTTTGTTCATAGCTCCCACAATGTGTATTTTTGACTCTGCCAAAAAACTATCAGTGCATATAAATAACTGTCACTGCTAATCTCTCACATACACCAGGCTGTAATAACCAGCCAAAAAAAAAAAAAAAAATCCAGGTGACATCAAGTGAATTGAAAATAGTCCACTTTTTGTGATATCTATGAAATACAGTGACTTTATGATGAAATATTGGTAATAAAAGGACTAAAAATATTTCACAACTACAAATTTTAAAATATGAATCATAAGGTGAGATCTTGATTGAACCAATAAAAAAGTTTGAAAAGATATGAATCCTCAATTTTTTTATTGCCAAATATATGTCAGGTGTACAAAATGTGATTAACTCTCACAATGTGACTTTTGTATGAAATTGACTACTGCCAAAAGAATAATAATAATGCGCTTATAGAATTATGGCTGATCAACTTTTACAAACATCAGGCTCTGAAAATGGAACAAAAAACAAAATACAGTTTTTATTAAGCATATGGGAGATATTTCATATTGTGATTTTTGGAGTATGAAATGCTATGAAATGATATGACAGAAAGTCAGACATTTTGGGGTTAAAAATATTTGGAAAATACACATTTTAAAATATGGATCATAAGGTGAGATCTTGATTGAATCAATACAAAATAAAGTTTGAAAAAATATGAATCCTCAGATTTTTTTATAGCCAAATATATTTCAGGTGTACAAAAATGTGCTTAATTCCCACAACGTGAGTTTTTTGAAAGTGTGATTGAGGCTTAATGGGCTGTAAACAGACACACATCTACTGGGGCTATGGGCTGAACAGAACTAGCTCTTTGTAAAGGATCCTGAATTGACCCTGTGTATAATAGCGACGCACTCCCATTGAAATGCCATATGTGGTTGTTAAAGTTTTAATAAGCTATATAGAAAATAACAGAGCCATACTGATACCAGCAGTGCAAGATCAATGAGCCAAGTTATTAGGACACAGCAAGATAATCAAAACTTGAAAACATGTTGGTTGCAAACTTTGTAGCTGTAGCAATTCTGTGTTGTCATGCTGTTCGAGGATGTCACAATATCACATTTTGGTGTTACGATTAGTGAGAAGAAACATCTTTACGAACATTCACAGTTAGTGAAATCATGACCAAGCCATAGTGAAATCCTTAAGTGACTTTTTTCAGATTGTCTAAAAGATTATCATTGCTGTATATGTGACTAGCAAGTACAAGCATTTTAGATTTAGGTTTATGTTTTGAGGTATAGATTCATTTGAAATGCCATTTTTTAGCTTTGGAAACTCTAATTTATTTATTTATTTTTTAATTTTGTGATTAACCGTATAATCTTGACCACCCAGTCATGCCAACTGCAATGCACAAACCTATATCCCAGATGTCATATACAATGATCATTTAATATACAAAAAATGTACAAACTTTCATACAAACTGAGCAAATCAATGTCTTTGACAGAGCCAGTAGTTCTGATTTCATCTACACAGTCCCCATATGATGCATATCCCAACTACACAATGGCAGTAAAATGCAGGGACTGAACCACCAATCACCAGGTTATTCAGTGAGCATCTCTTCCCACTGACCCCACATTATGGAAGTTTTCATCTTTTCTTAATTTACAGTTTACTGTACCTCTTTAAGACCCCATCAAAGTATTTTTTTTCAAGTAAAAAGTTAAAAATTCTGTCTAATCACTACTTTTAAGGGGTTTGTACCTGATTTTTACTGTCTTAAAACCTTGAAAAACATAACTAGTTCATTTATATGTTTGCAGCGGCTTATTCCTCACTTTCCTACCACATTTCTAGCATCCTAATAATTTACCATGAAGCATTATAAGCGCTTTTGACAACTTTCAGAGACCAAAGTGGAGTTTTGCAGTAATGTCAATGCTAACAACAACTAACAAGCTAACACTGCACTTCCTGATTCTCTGGCAATAAACCTCTTTATAATTAGATGCAGATAGCCCAGAGCAGTCTCATTTGGACTCTTTTACAATATGTTTGTCCTAGGGCAAGACCAGTTTTGCTCACCTACATACTACTACTACTAGTACATCCACTTTAAGTGTATTATTTCCATTTTAACATTTCTGGAGCCAATTCTCTGATACAAAATAATATCGTCTGCATTAGCCAAAACCATAAAATCCCTTTCTTCTACCAACTGGCATTTTCACCATTATTAACAATGACTTTCACGCTCAATTTCCTCACTCAGCCTTTAGACTGGAGCATATGCATCTCATTTTACATTGGACACACGCGTTTGGAGCTGAAAACAGGCTTTTTGTGACCATGACAAAAAGACGATTGAGAATTTCTATATTTTATTTATTTTTCGTGTCTGTCCGGGACTGATATGTGTCGCTCAGCCCTTCAAACATCTTTGGGACAGATGTGGAAGAAACTGTGAGCCCGCTCTTATCTTCTGAAGCCAGTTTGTGACCTCTCTAATGCCCCTGTGGCTCATGAAAGCAAATCCTCTCTGTCAGGTTCAAAATGTTCTGGAAATCCTGTCTGCAAGAAAGAAAGACTTATTTTTCACTTCAGTTGATTTTGGGGATTGTGAAAACGTGTACTGGCTGATTTAGCAGAAGTGATGGTTTGCAGATAGTAAAGGTGTTTTGTGGAGGATTTGAAATGGAAATGTCACACCAAAGATGATCTAGAAAATAGAGCAGTGCAGTTATAGACAAAATATTGCTACTTCTTAAAACTGAAGTGGAGGACTTGTCAGAATTCTATAACAGAATCTGCTTTTAAACTAAATACTTATTTGAACAAGTATCAATACTGGGGAAAAAGCACACAAAAGGACTTTCCTGAATAGTCCCATGGTAGTATTAAAGCCACAGCATGTAACTTTTTACCCCAAAAAACAGGCTAATATGAAAACATGTTGTTTTTCATTTTAGATTCTTTTTATTGGTCTGAAAAACGTAGCAAAACATGTGTCCTTACCCTGAGCTGCTTGTATCTCCACAAACCTGACTCTTATTTGTCCTGAAGGAGAGGATCCTCCTGCTTGTCTCCATGGAAATGTTGTTCCTTTGGCTATAATATTTTACAGTATAGCATAAAACGTATCACCATGGAGAATGTTGGTTTAAATTTCTATTTCCATGGAGTCATGCAGGTTACGTTTCACCTACAGAAAGTTATGTACATCTATTATTGTGTTTTGTAAATTACATTCTAAAAGGGAGTGTTGTGTCATGGAAATAGCTATCAAAACATTTTTCTTAATATCTAAATGAAGTTTGAATTTTTAGTATCATGACAACACAAATTTTCACTGGGACGTAATAGGCTAATCTACCACACAGATACAGATGGCAGAATAGATGCTTTCCATATTTCAGGAACATGTGCCCAAACTGTTGATATTTCAAACAGATTTATATTGTTTGCTTAGGCAAGGACATGGCTCTTAATAACCAAGTTGGGTACAGTCTTGTTAGAAGGAGACATCAGGAATATTTTTTGATAGACAACAAATAAGGCTGTTGAGTTTGTGCCATCTTGAAATTGGAATGTTTTCTTTTGCCTGCTGCTGTATCTAAAATTAAGTACAGGTCAGGGTAGGTTGGTCTCTATGACGCTTAAAACATTTGAACAAAACCAGAAGGAAAAAAAAGTTTTTGTGAAGTCTCAGCAAGTAAAAATGCCACAGCCACCATATAGGCCTGTCATGATAATCACTATATCAACTTATCGTTCAATTTATGAAAGTTGGAACAATATTTTTTGGGTCAGTATTTATCAGTTTCTTTGCACTAGTGGGAAATTTGTGGTTATTTTTTGGCTCTATGATAAGATTTAAGCCATAAAATGTTGAATTAATAACTTCTGAGTCATTACAGATGCACACAGTACTAAGTACTAGTAAGTGTATAATTCTGCTGTTTATTTATTGCAGCTCATGATTTTTTAACAATATTGCAGTTTAGAATAGTTTTTGTGGTTTAAATCTGCTCTTTGGCATAAACTGGTTTCAATATTATCGATTATTGTCTATATTTACTTCAGCGATATATTGAACTTCAAAATATGTTTTGGTTATTGTGTCAGTGGCATAAACTGGTTTCAATATTATCGATTATTGTCTATATTTACTTCAGCGATATATTGAACTTCAAAATATGTTATCGTGACAGGCTTACCACCATACCTGGGTATTTGTAATAGGAAATGTCTAAAAATATTTGAAATGTGTGGAATTTTGATGTATTACTTCATTTTCCATATTGTTGGGGCACTGGAGGAAGACCTCCTCATTCATTCTGCATCTGTGACTGATGGTAACTTTCGACATGGCACATCACCTACTCTATTACACACAAGCCACTGCTCTGCCTGTAGACTGTTCGTGGAGGAGAATGTGATTTGCAAGGTATAAAATATATGTTGTTATGTATCACATTGTCTTATTGTTCCTCAGAGTGCATCCAATGCGGTTAGCTTTTGTTTACATTTGTCAGTCACACTATAAACATTCAATTTTTGTGAAATTAAAAAATGGTACGCGCCTAGGGCTGAGTAATTAATAACAATATTATTCATCAATTTTCCATTCAGTTTACTTTGTGTTATTTCAGTATTAATTTCCTGAACATAAACAAGACAGACTTTTAATCATAGGCATTTAAAGGTGCACTATGTAACTTGTCTGGGTTAGTGTGTCCACCAGTGATCTGACCAGAACTGAAGAAGAAGCTTGGATGACCAGCGAAACGTCTTCACTCCTACAACTTTTTGTCCAGTTGACAGATTTGATTTTTTCTTTAACTATGGATCATAAATGGATGACTGAGGGACATTTTCTGGGGTAGGTTTTGCCATCTGCTTGTCTCCATGGAGATGTTATTGGTTTGCCTGGAATATTCCACATGGCATTAGACTAAATCTTCCATTTATTCAATACAGGTGTTTTTTTTAATTCAAGAATTCCTCGGAAAAAACATGCATCCTCACTGTGAGCAAGGTCGCCTCTCCAAGATCTAACTTGTAACTTGGCCTGGCGGCAAATCTTCAAAAGTCTTTATGGAGGTAGATACGTTAAATGCCATACTATGTAAATTCCAGACAAAGTAATATCATTTCCATGGAGACAATCAGGTGGACCCTCACCACAAAGGTTGCATAGTGCACCTTTAACACAAAAAAAGTCCAATTTGTTCCTCTGACCTCTGGCAGAAGATAGGCTGTAGACCCCTCCATGATCACTGACGATAACAAATAACTGAATCTTGATTAAAATGTGATTAATTGCGCACTCCAACTTATTGTAAAGGCAGCTGTCCTCACTTGGTTCTAACATCTGTCACAATTAAACCCTTGCAGACTGAGTGTTACTTAAACCTGCAGAGTGTGGAGTGACTTACAGGAGTATCCTTGCCTAAGTGCCCTAACTTACTGTCTTCTAATGAAGTGCACTAAAGCCATTGTAGCTGGAGGGCTGTATTACCGACCTGCTATCTGAACAGACCACATGAGCACAGTGGCGTTAATGTTTCCGGTGGATAAGCATCTGCCCCTTTTTTCATGTCTCTGTGGCTGCATCACAGTTGCCATGACAATGAGAAGAAATGACATTTGGTCCTAAATGTGAATGTGTGTGTGTGTGTGTGTGCATGCATGAGCACCCCAGTGCCTTTAACATCCTGTATAGCTTTGACAGATACAGCTTGTTGAGGGTTAAATTACAACATCCCACCAGCCCACCCATCAGGGGTCAGGGGCCTTGAGGTCAGGGGCCTTGACGTCAGTGTCCTTGACGTCAGTGGCCTTGAAGTATTGTATTGGTGAGGTTTTGTCTTTCCTATTCAAAGTTCCCTGTTTACAAATTGCTTTATTGCACCACTATTGTCCTATTTTATTTTATTTTTCAAAGCTGAAGGACAGTTTTCGACGTTTTTCTGCGACCCACGTAAAAAGGGGGGATCTAATGAAGCAGGTTCCTGTTATAATCTAATTTTTCCAAAGATAATGAATTCGCGGTGTTATGCAGGTCATTCTAACTTTATGTAAATTCAATGCACCATGCTACTCCAGAGGCAGTAGCATCTCAACACACTCCCATCTCTGCTCCTTAGGTGCCCAAAACCTTCTTTTCTCCATGATGTTGCTTGGGAATGGTACACAAAACCTTAGCAGTCTCTATGGCAACAAGCAAGTGACTCCATCAAACCGAGTGCAGTAAAAATACATGTAATTGGATAAATGAAATATAGAGTTTATACCATACTGAGACACATTGCATGGAAAACATTTCCATCGGACAAGCCGGTGTCTGAAAACTTTCATAGTACACCTTTAAATTTAATATATTTCACTGGGAATATGAGTGTATTTTTTTGTTCTGGGAGATCTTTTGAAAAAAGTTAATCTCAAATGATGTAACTTGTAACCACCTCAGATTATTTCAACTCAACTTCTGAAATCATGTCAACACATCAACCGCATGCACTGATGTTTTAGACAACATGGAAAACTGGAAAATTCCAAATGAATTCTTCCACAATTGTAAAAGTGCAATGCCCTGAGGAGTCCTGAGGAGGAAATGCCAACCAGTCTACCACTCTACATCAACTCTATGATCTTTTAAAAATAGGCCTGAAAGGTTATTAGTTCGATAGTGTCTAAGTAAGAAATTCAATTGTAATTCCAGACTAAACTGAACAATCAAGCTTGACATTCCAAATGGACAGACCTTACTAAGCTTGTCTGATGCTGGTAGACCATAAACAATAGATTTTATGATATAATTGATGGCTGCACATTGCACGCATCTCTCTCTCTCTCCCAGGACTGAGTCGCGGGTCAGCAGTTCACTTTTGTACACGCCGTTACCATGGCAACTCCATCAGCGTCACCCGGGACAACAGACGGTGCTCAAAGTTGGCCTCTGGTGTGCCTTTTTGAGTTTACCCTGAGTTATAACCACCCCGGGCTATGAAGTGGGGAGGGGGGTGGTGTCTTGAAATATCGCCCTTCTTTTGTTTGCGCTGATATATGGAGGTACCAGCCGCGGCCATGCTACACTGCTCTGCTAGCACTTTATTTCTCCGGCTGAAGAAATTACCCAGCTTGTTTATGTAGAAGGGAGGAGGGCTGCCGTAATTACTGTATAATGGTGCATGCAGAAGTCTGTTGGTTGGTTGGCGATCGAGTGTACAGAGCAAACCAAGCCTTAAGGTCGGGTTTAATAAGGGAAAAGGAGAAGAGCGCAACAGATTCTAGGGTGAGCTGGGGCCGCGCTGACACTGCAGTACATTATACATACAGCTACACAGCGACAGTGGCGGCAGTGAATGCTTAAAACGAAAGTACTTGTGTCGCTGCGTTCTGTGACAAAGTATTCTGTACAAAGCTTTAAATAATCCCCCTGGTCTCACGCCCTGTTTTCTATTTTCAGACCATGCTCATTCTCATTGTTTTAGCACTTTTGGGGCTCGTTTTCACTCAGTGTGCCATGAGTAGCAGCTTCCTTTGTATTTTAATAAGCTGATTAGGATTGTATAATTAATTACTTTACAGGGACATGCTGCGACTATTAATAGTAACCGCACAAAACAGCAAGATGGTGCTGAAATGAAAATAAAGTTAAAGCAATAATAGAAAGGGTTCTTTAAGGTGTAGCAGTACAGTATACTTGACTCACTACTATATTACGTGATCTACTCACAAATTCATGCCACGTTCCACAATGGAGGAAACTGAGTACCTTGTTGAGAGCTTGCCTGGCCGGCAAAGACCACACTTTTTCCTATTCTATATAAAGACAGCCATGGACTTATTTCTTAGTTCAAATGGACGTGATTGACTCATGGATTCTCCAATCAGAGAACTGAATGGTCCACTCATGTCTAAACAAACGTGGCGGCTTAGAAGTAAAAAAGAAATATAATGCAGAGGACTGTAACAACGCAAAAGACTATACTGATGCAAAAGAAGTTATTTCATTGGATCTGAATGTTGCAAGGATATGTGAGCGGAGATGTCCTCTGCCGCTGAGAGACATGTGCTACAAATAAGTGATTGTGATTGTACCCTCCCAAATAAGGACGACCATCTGATGTACTGTATAGTCTGGTTCCTGCATTTGAACACAAAGTAGGCGGGACTGCCTCAGGGGCGACTAAACACTGTTAATCTGAGGTGAGAGAGTTTTGATTTTGTTCCTTTGATAGATGACCAATGTGCTCCTCCGTTTCTCACGCATGGCTGAAATAAACAACCCGATTGCACGGCTCTGTGTGAGTTCGGCCTGAGACGCAACGGAGGAAGTGGTGACCAGACTGAGAAATCTTCTGTACAGAATATACACAGAACCAGTGTAGCACTAGCAGAATTCTTTTAGGCTCACAGATGCAAAGAAGACAGCAGCGCCTCATGTGCATGCATCTGCTCAAGTTGACTGTTCCTTTTGCATTTGGTTCATTATTAGATATTTTCCTTCCGTCTATAACAAGATCCTGTCTCCAGTAACTTGTCAAATGCCAGTGTGGAGTCTGAATCCTTGTGCTGATTACTTTTGATCACAAACCTGTCACATCCACTTCCAGTTTACAGTTTGCACTTTATCTCAGCTGTTTGTCATTTTTAAAAATAGCTGCTTTTGGCTTTCACTAAATATGTTGTTTCATGCTTTGTAACTGTTTCCTGCGCCTCTCCTGGGGTTCAATCGCCAGAAGAAGACACAGAAGAATTGTGCATTGAGAGGTTACATTGATGTTGTGAGCTCAGCAGAATGGTACATACGTACATACCTGTGTACAGACCACCTATGGCACCACTGCAGTGTCTTACATAAGCAGTCTGAAGTACACCATCAGCACTATCACCTACTTCCAGGCTTGTACAGAATAATTTTATGAACAGAGACTTTCACTTTACCTCTGTTCACCCACAGGCTCAGTGTTTACCCTGCATAGCCACAGCCAGAACCTCTACAGCAGCCATTTCCACCACTTTCACCTCATTCTTTAGCTCAAACCTTGCCCTTTTCTTACAACCTGCTACACATTTTACTTTATAGTAGCATTAATGCCAGCTTTTATACCTGCACAGACTCAGTGACTGAATTTGCAATTTTTCTGGCTTCCACCTTAAACTCCTAAAAGATGTTTTTTCTCAAATAACTCTGGTACATTGTCTGCTTGTTTCCTTTGAGATATTATTATTTCACCTAAAATGTTCAACAGTATGCCATTAAACTTGTATATCTCTATAAAGTGACCATGCTCATAGTACTGCTTTTTTCCAAATGTTAGTTATTGTCAAGAAATAGATGCAAGACAGATAAGTTTATGTCATACTGTGGAACATTCCAAGCTAACACAATAATGTCTCCTTGGAGAAGCAGGTGGCAGGCCCGAGAAAAGTTTATAGCGCCCCTTAAAATGTTGCCATATTGTCAGGGTTTAGTGCCAGTAGGCCCAAGATCATAATGACTTTCCGTGTATTTCATTTTACATGATATTCTGTATAAATTGTATTGCATTACGTTGAATATATTATATAGACAGATGCATCTGGAACACTGTGGTTATTTTCTGTTGTTCTATTAAAACCTGAATACATATAATAGTCAAAGATAATTGTTTTCATACTTATGTTATACGTTTGACGATCCAGCCACAGGAGGTCACAACAAGCCAGTGTTTTTGTAATAATCATAATTGCTACGATCATCTCTAAATTATGGTCCATCTCAACACTATCCCTGCACTCGCTAATGCTGCTATTATTTTGGCGGAAATTTGTTGTTGACCTAAAAAAAAATCCTTTATGACTCAAATCCTAGCCCACTGTTTGGGAAGACAGCAGAAGGACTTGGCATAATATTTATATCATATTTTTCTTTTCGCTCTTTCCAGGACTGGGTGTTCCTCACTCGATTCTGCTTTCTCACTGACTTTGGACGCTTGGATTTCCGGTTCCGATATCCAAAGGTAGGATTAATCCACACACTGTAATGAACATTTTATTTTATTTTTTTTGTTTTTAATACCTAATCAGCCTACACAATATGAGTCACAGTATTTCATAAATATGTTTCATTATAAGATTTTAAATAGTTCCAGATGGTTGCGGCAGGATGGAAGGGCATCTGGTATTAAAACTGTTGTTGCAACCCTTAAGAAGAAGAGGGTAGCTGCAACAGACTTTATCACAGTTTGACACAAAGCTCAGATTGGACACTTGCTTTTACACAACACATTTTGTACGGTGATTTTGCATAGCGTTGGTTTATTGGCATGGAGAGGGGATAATATTAATGGTGCACTATGTAACTGGCTTGTCTCCATGGATTTGTTATTCCTTTGCCTGGAATGTTCCACAGAATGACATTAAACTTGTTGTTAAACCAGGGAGACAAGTAGACGGTGCCAAAAGGGCAAGTTACAGGTCAGATCAATGGAGAGGTCACCCAGTTCACAGTGAGGATGCATTTTCAAAACACGTAATGAAATAAATGAAAGATAGACGTCTTTAATGCCATACGGCGAATCACACACCAGAAAAGTTACATAGCGCACCTTTAAATTCTTTATGTTTGAAATGTTATTCAAGTGTCCAATGGTGAAGCATATAGATAAACCTTAAGACTCTAACACACATTTTTGAGTTATGAATCAAATACAACAAAATATGACAATAAAATGTACATATTACTCTTTATCATACAATAACAATCATACAATAATAATCAGACAATTTGCATCCAGTGTGCAGCCATGTGGCTATCCTCTCAATGCCACATTCAGTCTTTTTTGCTCTCACTTTCCTCCTCTCCCCACTTCCTCCCCTGTTCCTGTCACTCTATTCCCAGTGCTGTCTGCTGTGTTCCTCCGCTCAGCTGTGGTACTTGTAGCCCGCAGACTCCACCAACCATTTTTTCCCCTAAACCGCCATAAATCAAGCCATCTCTCTCCTCTGTGATCTACGCACATCCCCAGCCTCCCCGTCTCTCCCTTAATCTCATTCTCTCTCTCTTTCCTTCTCCTCCCCACAGTCCCGATGCTGTCAAAACATACTGCTGTATTTCGATGACACCTCTCAATGGCCCGCCGTGTACAAGAGGCCAGAAAAGGTGAGGAAACCACTTTGCACCTCTCTCCATCACCGACAAGACCTAATTAAACTCAACACGCTCGAGCATTAACTAATTCAGGACATTGATGTGGCAGGACCCATGGCTTGTGTTTACTTCTCTGGATTCAAACACCCATTTTTCCTGTTTTTAAAATACATATACTTTTCGAACGCAGCTAGTAATGTGGTATTGATTGCAAATGCAGTGATCAAGCTTAGAGCAATCGATATTTGCGGAAAATTCAGCCTTGGGTTTGGGAGGCTCACTGGAAATGATAAAACATAGAATGTGCATTTGAATGTGATGGATTGTTATATTGAAATGATATACACTCCATTGTCTTTACAGCTGTATTACGCTGGGCTAACAAAGCGACTGGGCCATCTGTAATATCCATATTCTTCATGCAGCGTGGATTTAATAACAGGCTGATTAATGTGTGTGAGAGTGGATGTAGCTGTCTCCCTCCCTCTCGCTCTCAGAATTTAATATTATCACTTACAAAGTCTATCCTGTAGTATGCTAACATAGTAAACCTATTTTTTTCAGATATCTAAGAACGTGGATTACTGTATTATAGGCTAAACATGATCTAGTCTTACATCTAGCTTTTGCATATTTGTTAGAAAAGTTTTTGGTTTTTTTCCAAAACATTATGAAATGTTTACAAGCGATATTTATCTTAGGGCTGGGCATTTTTCTCCCCTCATATGAATCAGTTAGGATTTTTTTACTGTCATAAAAATGTGAAAAACAGGACTAGTCCATTTTAAACGGTTTGCATTGGTCCAAACTTATTCCTCTCTTACCTTATGTATTCAGAGCATCCTAATTAACCACAATGAGTTCATGAGTGCTTTTCATACCGCTCAGAGACCAGAGCAGAGTTTTGCCATGATGTTACAACTAACAACAACTAGCATGCTAATGTGTACTTGCTGATTATTGGACAATAAAACACTTTATAAATAGATGCAGTTTGACCTCTAGAGCTGCTTAACATTATATCTGTACTGGGGCAAGACCGATTTTGACCAATTTTACATGGAAATAATCGGGTACAGGGCCTTTTAAAAACTGCTAATTAAAATTTTAAAATGGCCAAATTTCTTTTTAAGTCTGAACTCTGCTTCAAACCACTTGCTTTGGATTGGCTGTGGACCTCTTGATTAAAAATCCCCAACCATATCACTGATGATGAGAGATGACTAATCTGAATGAAAATTTGTATTAATTGCACAGACCCAATTTGTTTTCCAATGTCTATAAATATTTAACTACTGCTTTTATAGTATTTTCTTGTTGACATTCTGCTTGTGATTCATCTAATTTGACTGTTCACTCCAAGAACAGGAGTAAGCAGGGGAAAAAGAAGACACATTGATTTTTATTGTAAAATTAAAGATTGCCCCACAACAATTAGTTTCTATAGTAAACATTTTAGGAATTTTGTTCTAGCTTAGTGGCATATAAAAAGCCTCCATATTACTATTTTACCATTTTATTTCTGTTTATTACATTGCCCAATAACTAATCCATCTTTCAGTGGTTATGCTTTGTACCAGCCCTACACCAAAATGTAGAAATGTATTTGATACTATTAAAGTTATATTGTACTGCTGACAGTCAGGTTACCATAAGGCTATGTGAGTTCAGTACATTACAAATCTAATGTGCACAGTTTTATTAATTTTCTATCATATTTTAACTCTCACAAATTACAATTTAACACAATGGGATTTTTTACACACTGCTCAAAACTATCAGCAATTTTCCATTTATCTTATTTCACTAATCCTCACTGACTATACCAGAAAAACTCCATCCTGGTGGAGACAATACCATCACTTTTAGTTTGACTCAGAAAATTCGTAATAAATCACCATCTGATGCGGTCCCAGCTTCAATTACCTCTGGATTAATCACACCTTTGCCTTTTTGCTCTTTGCAAAAATAACAGCGCGCAGATACTACTTACAATACAAGCAGCTCCAGCACAGAGCTCACCGCCAGAGGCAACAAGTGTTAATGAAAAATATTCTAATTAGTATCCAAAATAAAAGTGTGAAGAGAATAAACTTGCTTTGTTGATAATCATAAAATGAATATGTGTGCAGTCTTTGGCATTGAGATTAAGTTTTGGGACCCTTCTGGCCTGTAGGGCTTTCTATTAATTAGCTACTGAGAATTTATTTATAATACTATTTGTTTTGCTATTGTCTCCAGGTGGACTAAATTTGTCAGCTACTTAAGATAACAATGTTAACAATGACAAGGAAAGCAGGTGCTCTAAAACCCAACCTCTTAAGCCGACTCATTATTACAGCAATATGGATAGTGGACAATGGATAGTACGATGAGTTCATTTGGTCTTTTGATAATTTATTCTAATTTTTTTTCAGACCAAAGTAAAACATTTTTTATTAATTCTTTTTTGCGTGCCTGGCAATTTCGACTGCTCACTCTCAGTCTTTGTCAGAGTGGTCACGTGATGGTCAGCTGATTTACACAGGTTTTGTCACTGTCTTAGAGATAGAGGTAGAGGCAGCATGACAGCGCCATCTGCAGTCTTCAGGGCAGTATCCCAGGTGTGTGAGAGTAAAAAGTCCCCTTGTCCCAGTTTGTTGTCAGGTGTGAAAAAAAAACTACACTTTGGTCTGAAAAAAGAATCTTTTAGAATCGGCTAATGACACGTTTTCTATGTTGGAGTCTCACTTCCCTATGACTTAGCAGTTCTTTTTCTTCTGCACCACTCTATCCAATTTATCTGGCTGCGAACATCTTGCACAACTTCACATAGACAACTAAATGTAACAACTAGCACTGTGTACTTACTTAGAGAAGACTGAAGAAGAGAGTGTGACAGGTGGAGCTAGTCGTCAAATAGGGCTGTGTAATTAAACACATTTTAATCAAGCCAGAGATTCAGTTACGTCTGATTGTTAATGATCAGCTTGAGTCTTTTAATCAAGAGTTCCACAGCCAATCCTCTGTCAGTAAAAGCTTGTGATTTGGAGCAGAGTTCAGACTTTGGAGGAACAAATTTGACTGTGTTTGTGTGTAAAATATTAATGACTAAAAGCCTGTGTCGGTTATGCTCATGAGATCAATACTTAAAGCCGTTTTTATTTTGTTTTAGAAAAAAATAACATTTAATTGAAAACCTAGATTGGTCAATATAAGGAAAAAAAAAGTATATATATTTTTTGGAATATCACCAAATCCTATTCTCAAATTAGGCTCATCTGTCCTAAGGATATGCACTGATATATTGCATCAGTGCATGAGCAGAACAACCTCTGTCAGTAAGGAGTCATCCCATAGACATAAACTGTTCACATAAACACACACAGAAGCAGGCGGTGGTGAAACAGGTTAAGTCTTTTCCCACCAACCATGCCTACTCAAGTCAAAGTGGTTTACAAAAAATGGCTTTTAAAGAACTCACTGTATGATAAGAGAAGAGACATGTTGAAAGCAAACAGTCAAGCTGAAAAGGATTTATTGATCTATGGAAAACAATTTTCACAGCATAATTGCACCAAAAACAAATTTAAAGGTACAATAGGTAAGAAGTCAAAATGTGATTACCCAGTTTGGTTGATTTGGGTAATTTTATGAAAGTACATTTTGCTGAAAATGTTGTGACTGTGTAAAGATTGAATTTTTTTATTTTTTTATTTTTTTTCAGAAATAGGTGTTTAAAATGTAATTTGTCTGGAGTATGGGTCTGAGCAATATTACATAAAAAATATAAAACAGTTCTTTTCTTTTCCCTTTATATATTAATTGCAACTTTAGATTGTATTTTATCATATAAAAAAATGACTTTTAAGTGGGACTAAACACCCAAACATTACCCACAACCACATTTCAAATAGAGCTGCTAAACTGGGCAGTATCTGGAGGACTAAAGAAAAGAGTGAGGGGGGAAAGGGCGTGGCCTGGTGGTATAAGGAACAGTGCGATTGGTCCAACAGGTAACCACACTTGAAACTCCGCCCCTGTTGCCAGGTGTAATCAGAAATCAGGTAATCAGAACCACCTGGTTGTAATTGGGGCAGTCCAATGTGATGTCACCAACTACTGAAAATTGCAGAGGTTGAAATTCAAGTCATTGCGCAGCCTACTGGTATATTGTGTTAATGGCTTGGCTTGTTTTCCTAATGCATACATTTGACCTCTCCTTCAGAACTGCTACCAGAAGGAAGCGGTGCTGCGCCCGGAGAACAACCAAGTCATCAACCTGACCACGCGCTACACGTGGTCGGGCTGCATGGTGAGAGTCTTTGTTTTTATTTAGCATCTGTAGCATTTAACACGCTGCCAACCTCCTCCATACTTCACCGCTTCTCCACAACAACCTTGACCTCCCTGTGTTTTTCTCAAGCATATTATTACAACACCGCTCATATTTTATCTTTGCTATGCTAAAAGAAATATGTAAAACAGGGAAAAAAAACAAGCTAGAGCTAATGGTCTGTAATGTGTTTTCCTAACATTTCTCTGCTGATGATGCATATCCTGGATTCATCTCATCATGGCAAACACCTTTTTTGGAGACCCCTTTGTGTCTTTTTAACGGGGACTTGTTTGTTTGGCACATTAAGGAAGTGTGATTTGCCACTGCTGTCGTGCCGCGTATTGGATCGCACATCTCCGTCTATTTTGGGGCGTGAAATATGTTTTTATGTGGATGTCTCAAGCTCCCACTCATCTGCGATAATTCAATGTGGCTCTGAGGTACAAGCCGTTTTTGGATCATTTATTTTGTTGATTTTTTTTTTTTTTTAGGTGGAGGGAGATGGGAACGAGGAGGTGCTGAGTTGCGTGGGAGGGCGCAGTTTTCGCTCGGTGAGGGAGAGGTGGTGGTACATCGCGCTCAGCAAATGTGGGGTAAGTAATGACCTTTGAACTCCTCGCAGACGCTGGTATGGTGCTCTACAGTGCATGCAGGTGTGTGGGTGAGATAAGAGGGCGGGGCAAATGGATCCATAGTAGTGCATATAGAGAAACAATGGTACTGTGGTGATGCTTGGATGTGATGAAAAGGATGGCTGTTTTTTGGGGGGTTTTTTTTGTTTTGTAGCTTGGAGATTTTTCAGTTTCTGTATAAATTATTTGTAAGAAAATAAATGTTAAAATATGAACTGCAGGAACATGCAGAAGCACAGTATCTCTGTATTGTCTGAAAACCCAAGGTGCTAAGGAAATTATGATTATTTGAAACTATTGTTATGTATTGTCAGAAGTTAAAGGTGCACTATGTAACTTTTCTGTTGGGGGCCTGCCATCTGCTTCAATTCAGTTAAAGGTGTCTTTAGGGTTTAAAAAGAAATATCTTTAAAAACATGCATTCTTAATGTCAGCAATGTTTTTGTAACGCCCAAAATCACAACAACAGTTGCCTCTTAGGGTTGAACATGATAATTGATTCAACCAACAAAAGTTAGAAAATCAACAATGAAGCAGGTCAATAACAATAACAGACAAGCTAATTAATCAACAGAAAACAAGCAAATGGATAACGGTCCCAGAACATCCCCTGTCCTTAGACCGTCCTTCTCGGCAAGGAAAAACTCAAACACAGTGGGAAAAACACACCTGACCTCTAACTTGGCTTAGTGGCATCACTTGCTTGTCTCCATTGTGATAGATAAGTTTACTAATGCCATACTAAGTAACATTTTAGGGAAAGTAATAGCATTTTCATGGAGACATGCAGGTGTCGACCCTCCACTAGAAAAGTTACATAGTACACCTTTAACTGAAGATGTATAATATAGTTTTATTTCCATTTATTTGGAATTTGTTGTAATTCATTTCTATAAGCCACTGGTACCAGCGACAATATAATTAAGAGCATCATTTAATGAATTACCTGACAGAAAAATATAATAATGCGACAGCAGTTTAATAGACAGTTATGTAGAGAAATCTCTCAATAAGCTGCATCCACACATTGCATTGAACTGTTTATTTATTTATTCATTCATTGAGTGGCACATTAAGATGACTAATATCCTACTTCTATTTCTAGTAGCAGTATAGTAACATTTATTTTGGAGATGACAGTTTTTGCAGTTTGTTAGATAGAGATAACATGTTTGTTTTTAATCAGACAACTAAAAACATCATAAGGAAGATTTAAAAATTGAGTATTTTGTCTGTTGTTTAGATATGGTATTGGCAGCCAGTCTCCACGTGCTATATTTAGATGCATGTAATCGTATATAGATAGATTAAAAACACATGCTAATTATGCTAAATATCTACAGCACGGCAGACTACAGTTGGTAATGGTGTTGCAGTTTCTTGCATCACACAAGGAAGCTTTCTGCGTCTGTTAATGTACAAATAAAATTCAAAATCTCACACAAAATATCTGCGTAGTAATATCTAGTGATATCTCTGACTTTTGTTGTACAATTTCACAACCAGACATCAGGGCATCAGAATCAAAGGCGCGTTTGCCTATTAAATCGAGCAGGCTTTGGAGGCTTTAATTTCCATTCTAAACAGACCCATTATCATCTGCATTGTTTTGATTTGTATAGATACACTTTTGTATAGGGAGCTGGGACGCTTGCTGAAATGGATTGAAATTGCCTGTTTTGCTGCCCCAAATGTATTTTCTACTTTAACTCGCAATCATTATAGTCTAAGAAAGATGTTTTGGAGTCAGCAGCGGCATCACATATTGAAATGTGGAAAGCAGAGGCACAAACCACTCGGCACCCCAAGGAAGACTATGATGTTTTAAGGCTTGTTTTTAAGCTAGCTCTCCATAAATTTTAGATAAACTGGAGTATAATATTTATCTGTGCAAGTGTTTTTTTTGTTTTTTTTTTAAGTATTTTGTGCAAGACCAAGGAAAAGATCCAAGCTCCTAACAGTGATTTACGGTGGGACAAGTAAATACCACATGTAGATTGGTGCATAGAGCTGAGTTATGGTGGGTGCTTGAGTGAATGTTTTAATGCAGGCGTTATATAATGTGTAATGGTTTTGATCAGTGATAAATGGTGCGAATGATGCCGTGTGGCCTTTAAAGTTCTGCGTTTGTTCTAACAGAGCTCCAATGGGGATGTTAAAAGTTATACTCTCACCCATTTAAAGTCATTATAAAAGGTAAATGCTCCTTAAAATGAATAGGCTGTAGAAAGTAATGACCATTTTTGGTAAAACTAAATGTTCTTAAAATTTTGCTACTGTGTTTAACTGCACTGTACAAGATGAGTTTAATATAGTTTTTTAAATCATAAATAATGACGAGACATAACAGTTATAGTGTAGAATATTTATGTCTTGGTACCTTTTTTATGCAAAGTTTTTATACCAAATGAAAACAGTGTAATGGAATGTGCCTTATACTTGCGCAACGGCATATTCTTAAATGAATATTTGTATACGGAATTTAATGTAATTATAACTTGTTTAATCTAATGTGTTGCGCTCAAAACCATTTTCTTTGAGGACAGTAAATATTGACTGAATATAGTTTGACAGTATGATTTTTAGAGTGTCAAAGATACAGACATCCCAAAGGTGAATGGCCAGCATATGGAGTAGCATTAGACAGCAGTGCACGCTGTGTTTGTATATGGTGCATGATGTGTTTACAATTAAACCATAAATGTGTAACAGCTGTTCCGCCATAACCTCCATCACAAATGCAATCCACAGTCCATCTGCTGTCTATGTGTTTATTATACTACAAAACTTTCAAAGTCTGTAACTATAGAAAGTTATGAGTCACACCAGTCTGCGATACTGATTATAGATTTATTCTTGAGTTCAGAATCATGTTTAACTATTGTCTCTTTCAAATATTTTCCACTTGTAGATAAAGTATACTCTATTGTCCCCATAGTGAATGTCGTCCTCTGCATTTGACCCATACTTCGATGAAGCCCAGACACTCTCCAGATCTTGAGCCAGGCTTAGTCAAGACTACCCATAGCTGGAGGATTTAGCCTGTTGTTTATCTATTCTGGATTATATATGTATGCCCAGCTTTAAAGTTCACTGCCAATATATCGATAGTTTGTCATGGCAGACTAATAATAACAGTATGATTTTATATAATTATTTTACATTTAAGGTTGTAATGCCTCTATGCCACTTCACTAACCACCCCTGTATCATTCCCCTTTAGAAAGCCTTAGTAAAACTGTACTAAACATGCCCCCTAAACTCCAAAGTGCACTGTAGCCTATTGATTACTTACACTTGAAGGGCTTCTTCTGAGCATTCGATGAGGTTGTTGCAGACAGAGGCTGCAAAGAGGCTGTTGCTTGGAGCCGTACATTGCGATGCCATTTAGACCGGGGCATCTGGAGTAGGAGTGATGAATTGGTGTAATGCTCTCCTCCTACACAGTCAGGGGGAGCGACAGGTGACATCCAGTCATTAAGCCTCTGTTACAGTGTCATGATCCGAGGCTTGTGATGTCAGGGAGTACTTGGCATCTCTGCTGTTTGTGCTAGTGCTGTCACGGAGGAGAGCGGTGAGAAGGGATGCAGAGTGTGCAGTTATTTTGTAAAGCTTTTCCTCCAGGCTGAATGTAATGCTAACTGGAAGTAGAAACTAAACATTATTGAAAGAGCAGTGGTGTCTGTTAGTATTCCGTGTAAGGCATTATGGGATGTTGAATTTTAATGTGCATAAACCATACCGAGCCGACTATCTTCACTAAATTAATAATTCAGGACATGCACTAGCCTGAGGAAAATATAGAAAATACACCAAATAAAATGCTTCTTTTGCTTCCGCCATATTGCAAATATTGTTATTTGAGTATATAAATTAAATAGTGTCTTTTCTGATATTGTAGTCATTCCTCAGTAAGTTCTACTATAGTTCGCGGTTTGTACTGCCACCCACCCTACCCAAGCATGTTACCTGCTTTTCAACCATGCTCAACAATTTACTCATAAATATTTTTCCTTCTATTGTATGAATTAGTAAAAGTAAAATTAGGGTAATTTATTGTATAAGTGGTAGAATGTAACAAAGTAAAAGTACTGTACTTTTTAGGTTTCTGTACTTTTACTTCACTAAATTTGAGAGCAGGTATCTGTACTTTCTACACCACAACATTTCTGAACAGGGCTGAAAAGTAAAAGTATTTGTTTTATTATTGTCTGAGACCTGCTGAAAAGGCTGAGGGTTTATTTTTAACATGTTCATAATTTGAGCAAACACAAATATTCAAATTAAAACAGATTCAGTTGTTTCTATTGAATAAAATTCAGCACAAATTTGTATCAAAATTACTACATTTGAAGCCTTATAAGACCTCAAAATATGCACAAAATACTTTTACTTTTTCCTCTTCAAGTACACTTTAAACGGGTACTTTAATACTTTTACTTAAGTAGATTTTTTTCATGTGATACTTCTCTTTATTTGAGTATGTTTTTGCTCCGTTATCTATACTTAAGTATCATAATAGAGTACTTCTTCCACTGCTGTTTTGAAGAATCTAGTCTGCATACTGATAAAGCTATAATAAGGAAAGAAAGTCGGCAAAGAGCAGTGGGCGTGTATCACTCTAAATACAACTTTGAGTGGGTTATTGAGAAGGGGACACAATTATAACATGGGTAAAAGCTCTGAAAAGTAGAATAGGTCTCCTTTAAACTCAATTCACTATTAGCTTTTTCTGCTTGAAGCAATGAGCATTTTTGATGGATTACAAAAGTATGATATGTTTATTGTACGCCTCCAAAAAATTAAACATTCCTGTCAACATCTTCCACCCCTAAAAGTTCCACCAGAAGTTGCTAATGACTAACAAACTTCCCTCCACGCACTTCTAATACAGAACGCTTCCTTCCTCTCCCCTCTCTCTGTCTCATTGCCTCTCTCCTCTTGCATCTCGGCGCTCTGTTTCGGGGCTGTCATCTCCCTGAAGAGGATATGATTAGAACGGATGCTTCGTGTGGAGGGGAGTTTGGTACACGCTGACAGACACGCCGCGTAATGTTGTTGGACGCCGGCAGTAAAGCTCTTCGCTCTCCGACACACATACACCAACTGCGCTCGTCAGCCAAATCGGCCCCCATTTTATCCAAAGCTCCACGCTTCCAGTTCCTATCTTGACTCCACAATGGGTACTCCAACTCCGGCTGTTACCAAGCTGTGACAAAATACTCTCTAATTATGTTTTTCGGTCTTTGTTCGGGTTTTTTCTCACTCATATCCAGTTATCTCTCCCTAGTTCTTCGTTCTCACTACTAACTCTTTTTAAGTATCAGTCTATTTCCACCAGCTCGTAAACCCTTCCAGCTCTCAATCCCCAGATAGAAACTTGTGCACAAATTTAATGCTAGGCTGATTGCATTTATGGGCAATTTCACTCAGAGCAGAGGAAAATAGCTGGTTTATTTTAACAACGCAGAAGCCGGTTGTTTCAGATTAGTTTGGGATGACGATGAATTACACATATTTGTTTCTTATCGTAGGGAAATTGGCAAATCGGCACCAATCAGTCCTGTGAATGCAATCCGCAGACAAACAATGAGTGTAATAGAATCTTAAGTTAAAGAAATATAAGACAAAAAGTTTTTGTTATTTGCAGGAAAAAGTCACCAACTGCTTTACTGAGGTGGAATTGTTTGTATATAGAACAAAAGAATATTAAATACATCTTATTGGGTAAATGTAAAAAGCATTCAGTAATCCAGTATATACGTATCTATCAAATATAACTTTAGATGGAGGTTTCTTGCATTAACATTGTATTCTATAAACATATAGGGCAGTTGTCTGGCATATCTAAATGATAGCTCTGTTTTTTGTTTTTTTTTATACAGATTGATATCAGTCTGGTCCCCACTCCCTCCGTTATGTCTCAAGCCAGAACCAAACATGAGCGTACAGTCAGATTTTTTATTTTTTTTTTCAGTGACACGTGTGAAACCAAGGAGCTCATTGGTCCACTATCATTTACAAACAAAATGACATTTCTTTCTTTTTTCCTCGTAAGCTGCCATAAGGACTTTTTTTCTTTTTTCCTCATAAGCTGCCATATTTGTTTGGATACAGACGGACCATGCGTGTCCCGGATTGGCTTATCCACCTGTCAATCATGCCCATCTGAACTCAGGGAGATTCACCAGTGACCAGACTCACATTCATAACGTACTGAAGAAGTGTATTTTCTGTATCCCTGGCAAATAGGGCTGTGCAGTTATTCCAGTTTTAATTGAATCAAGATGCAATCATTTAAAATCGTTAAGATAAACATATAGGTTTTCAACTGAGAGGTCTAGAGCCAACCCTCTAAAGCATGTGTTTTGGCGCTTGACCATTGGTTATATTAAATTACACTTAAAAACATGTCTTGGTATGTTCAGGAAAACAATATTAAAAGCAATTTCATCTGCTTCATTTTTGCATTACCAGTTAAACCAAGTCACTTTATATGTCCATAGCACCATTAAAAACAACGGCGTCAAATGCAGCATATGGAGGCGCTGATAACGACTGGCTAGATGTGCAAGTAATTCAGTCTTCCTTTTTGCTATAAACTGAAAACAACCCAAAGGAACACGAGCAGTTGAAAAACCAGTTAGGGACAGAAATGTAATTCACCACACAAATTTTCAACAACGCCAACCTTCAGCAAAAGTAATCTGCAGATGGATGAAATTGGCCCTCGCATTACACGTCCCCTATGAAATATACAAGTGTCTTATTAACATGCCATGAGCTGAGTGAGGAGGCATCATTTCCATTCAGCACATGTTAACTCAAACATCCATGTGTCCTCAGGGAGTTCCACCATAAGGCTGTTAGTTTATTTGTACTGCAGTGTAATCATTAAACCTGAGATAACGGAGCAAGGTTGGGTTGTAAAATAACTTTAATTTTATATAATATTTTAGTAATTATCCACAGGGTTTTGAACATATTTAATATAATAGGCTCAACGTAATGCTCAATTAAAATTCAATTTCTCAAACTTAAATCTTAAATAGACATAGAACAGGGATTATCAAATGATATCTGTATCCCTTAAATCAAAGTCCCGCTTAATGTGTCTGTGGTTAAGGGGATAGATTAATATTTTTGCATATACGCACACACACACACACGCACACACGCGCGCACTCATGTTGGGTTTCCATGATTTTTGGGGACTTTACATTGACTTAAATCGATTTCCTGGAGACAGATCCTAACCTAAACCATAGTCACTACTTGACCTTAACCTAAGCCCTAACCTTATCTGAATTTTAAACCATGTTGTTGATTTAATAATACGTCATGGAGAGGTGATTCTTGTCCCCATAAGGAAGGCAGGTTGCCATAAAGTGAATGTGCATGCAGATTTTAGTTCCCACGATGTGATAAATACCTGCCCACACATAAAGAAATAAAAAAAAAATAGTGTGTGTTAAGAAGATTTGTATTTGTATTACTAAAACCTACAACCAATTCAGTCCAGAATCCAAAACAACCTGCTCCAAGAGATAAATGTTGGCATTAGCCTTATTAGCAGTGCTCTTAACTGTGAATATTTCATAAAAATGGCTGAAATATTTACACAGAGGATTGTATAGATGTGTTTTATGGCCCCCGCTCAGGCACTTAATGCGGGGAAATGTAAACACTCCTTCTCTGAGACAAGTTTAAGAGTCAAGTGTCCTCTCTTCTTCAGGGAGCGCTTCATCCTGCTCCAACAGCCCTGCCCCTGTTCACACTAAAGCTCTATGGAGAAATGCTCTGTTTGTTCAGGAGGACGTGGACAGGCCTGAGAGGGACCCCGACCCCTCCGCCATCAAACAGCGGCGGAAAGATATGTGCTCACGGCGAGAAAGCCAGGATTTATCGCAAGACATCAGTGCAGCCACCCCACTAATGCTGCTGTGGATAAATGGATCACAAGTCTGCGGCCAGGGAGCTGTACGGAGGATAGGTTTGGAGAAGGACAAAAATAAAGTTTAAGTAACCTGCCAAATGATTGATAACAAAATGTGAATGTGCAGATTTTAATTGAGTGATTATGAGTCTATATGAGCTACTTTCGATTACAGTTGTACAATGGGTAAATTAGGAAAGTTGATCAAATATGAATGCAATCATTTCTGCTGTGGAGGAAAATATAATAATTAATTTGCTTGTTACGAACAGACAAACAGTTATGTTACTGTATACAGGTCATAATGTAATTTTAAGCTAATTTTGCTGGTTTTGATCTTTGGAGTTTACATGGGCTTCAAACAGTGAGTGGTCCAGTTATCCAGTTAGTTGCAGTGATGAAAGAAAGAATAACATCTAAGAACAAAAATCTGGGGATGGAACCCGCAACCTTCTCACTCGGAGGCATGTTCTGACTCACTCTGCCATGTTGCACTGTATTTCTATTAACCAAAAAGCTCAGTACATGTGCTGTTTATCTGTAGTTAGGCCTGTCACGATAACATACTTTTGAAGTTTGATATATTGCTGAAGTAAATATAGACGAGAAACGATGATATTGAAACTAATTTATGCCACTGACACAATAACCCAAAAGCAGATTTAAACCACAAAAACTATTCTGAATGTACAATATTGTTAAAAAATCAAATCAAATAAAAAATCATTAGCTGCAAGCTGCTTTAGTACTTAGTTTCCATCTGTAATGAGTCATAGAAGTTATTAATTCAACCTTTTTTATGGCTTAAATCTTATTGTATAGCCAAAAAATAACCATAAATTTCCCAGTAGTGCAAAGAAAATGTACACACGATAAATACTGACCCCAAAAATATTGTTCCAACTTTCATATATTGAACGATAAGATAGGCCTATCTGTAGTGCTCAAATCGTACCACACTATGGGACTGCAATGTTTACTAAGGCATCCCCGGCTTCAGCTCAAAACTACCCATTTACGATTCAGCCTCAATACACTGTCACCTTTCCGAGCCTTGTTTAAGCGCAGTTATCAGGCATGGAGAAAGATGGTGCCTTCACTGCTGCGTGTATCTGCACTGAGCATCAGCGGTATTGGACATTTACACCGCAGACCAGCCCACCCCCTTCCCTTCCCTTCCCCTCCCTCCCTCATGTACCGCTCTCTCTTCTTCTCCATAGCGTCACCTGTTTTTAAAACTTCAGGCCTATCGCTCTCCTCAGCTCTGTCTCTTTGCTCTTTGTGCCCGTATTGATTTTGCGGCGGCAGTTGCACGCTCCACGCTTCTCAACCTTTTTTGATAGAGGGTGTAAGATGAAGTCTCTGGCTGCCAAATGAAATCAAAGTCTTTTCTCTCCCTCTTTCTTTCTCTCTCTCTCTCTCTCTCTCTCATACTTTCCATGCTTTGCTTTCCCTTTTTTCTCTCTCTCTCTCTTCCCCCCCCCCCATCATGCTGCTTTTCTTTCCCCTTGCTTCACGGCAACAGGCACAAACCCCATTGACTTTGAACAGGCGTGTGTGAAATGAGCTGGCTTTGGTGTGATTGTCAGAGCGCTGCGGCCCCCCACCAGTGATCCCCATCCTCTATCTCACCTACCCCACCGCTCGCCCCACCACACCCCCAGTTTGTCAAAGGAACAGGCAGAAATTTACATGATCTGGTGGCTTAGCGCACAAGTGTGATGCGTTTTGCGTGAATTTGGGTGTTAAACTTTAAAAACAGAACTGAATACATAATATAGTAGATTCACTAACTGGAGAGAAGAAAAAGTAAAAAGCTTCTTAGTTATAAAAAAAACCAAAAAAAAAAAAAACCCTAAACATTGAATTCGCAAGATCTAAAACGCACATTTGGAAGTTGCTTGACTGAGCGCAAACATGGTCATTCACCCAATAATTTCAAACTGACCCAATTTCATTATAACTTTGTTCAACTTTTCTAAACTATTCCCCCATTTCTCTCCCTGCTCCCCTGTCTGTCTTGTTTAACTCAAAAGTAGACTATTTAAAAAGGCAAAAAACTAGTTCTGTATCAGTATTGGACCAAAAGAACTATGCTAGCTCAGGGTATATAACCCCTTTGCCTATATCTTGATATTTGGTACGTTTACATGCACTCTAGGAAAACCAAATTCATGGGCTATTCTATATTTTAACAGGATTTCCAAAATTCATGTAAACACAGAAATTTCTCTTATCAACACAACTGGAGAACACTGACTATACTCTGAGACCTGCTGCATGTTTACAACATACTCCAACAATGGCAGGAGAGGCATTCAACTGCATGGAGCAAGAGATGACCACGCAGATATTAGACATGTGTGGTATATGCACCTTCTAAATCAAAGGTAACCCAACTTCTGGTCCCTCCCTTGGACTAGCTTGTGTTTCCTTGTTTTGGTCTGCTATGGTTGTCAAAGTGTAATTATGACAGGTTAGAAGCCTTTATTTGCAATTACTGGACGCCCCTGAAGGTCTCTTTTTCTTCCTCCTCCATTTGCAGCCATTCGTCTTCATGACCTGCTTGTAGACTGGGACAAGAAGTCGAGAAATCAAGCAAAAATCAGACTCTGAGTACTCTAGGCATAGAAACATATTGGCAATACTGGCACAGATAGACAGAGATAGTATTCAATATTTAAATACTTCCTTGAGTTATTGTTTTCTGTTCGAACTAAATGTATTATGCAGTCTTATGAAAAACTAAAAGAATCTGTGTGTCAGTAAATAATTCACTCTACGAATACTTTCCATTGAATCAAAAGTGTTGCTATGACTACCCATCTATCCATCTATCTACGCGTTCTTTGTGATAATGTGGGTCACCCTTGTATTGGCAGCGCGCTAAGACTGAGTGGCCCGGGATTATTTTATTTTCTCCTCAGCTGCTGCACCTGAGGGATCCTGAGGCGCTGCTGGAAAACCGGTTCACTATATGACACAATTACAGCTGGTGCTATACTAACACAGCACACCTCCCTGTAGAGATGGCACTGTTTTTCTCTTTCCTCCTTCCCTCCTCCCAGGAAAAAGGACTATGCAGATCTAGGCTGTGTTTGAATGCGGAGCTGGTAGGGCACAATTTGTGCGTTCAAACCCCCGTAGCATGCAGAGAAAGTGTGGCCGCTCCACAGAACACCCGGTGGTGAATACTGATGCGGAGGTATCACATGACACTCACTGTGAGCTGTGGAGGATGGTTTATGCTGCAGGGATGGACACGTAAATGAGCTTAGACAAGACCAAGAGCGCTTTGTGATATTTCACTTTTATGATATTCTGACATGTATGTAAAGCAGATGCATTTTTATTCCATGCCATCGCCCATTCTTCTGTTTTACATGCTTTTGTTTTAGAAAAGTGTTGCTAAAGAACTCCAAGGCATCAAACTTTGACACACAAAAATGGAAATTTGGAAATGTTTGGCAATGGGATAAGCCAAGTACAATTTGAAGTTTGCTGTACTTTCAGGTATCAGTACTAAAAACTTGACAGGACAGGAATGAACCTTTCCAGCTTTTTTCTTGAGCTGTGAGTATAAGAGCACATAGACTAATATACACAGAGCACTAGGGAACATACCTGGACGATTGAGGGATTACATAGATACAACATCACATGGTAATATGAAACAAAGTGCTATTACTTAATGTTGAATATCACATT
>KN485769.1:88491-112389 GCA_000787095.1 Periophthalmodon schlosseri
TCATGGTATCAGAATTGTTATTGAGTCTATTACTAAGTATCATAATCAAGTTTGAAATTTCAGTTTTAATTTGAGTTGTGTGCTTCTTATCTAAGGTACGATTATAGTCATTATATGGATATTTTATTTATTCTTTATTCAATTGGTTCATATTATTCACTGCCACTGGACTGTTTTGTTGGGGGCCACTTGGTCAATTCTCTTATCTAAAAACTTTTTCCAAATCTTAAATCTGAAGACATGCACCACCTCTGCAGACGCAGAGGAGGAGACTTAGGTGAGACCGCGCTGAGACAGAGAGAGACAAACGGGATATTCACTTTAGCTCTGTGTTTTGTTTTTCCGTCTTGTTTCTAGCAGAGAGAAAAAAGCAAATGCTCTATCTTCAGACACAACTTGTTT
Organism: Periophthalmodon schlosseri; assembly: GCA_000787095.1. Classification (NCBI taxonomy): domain Eukaryota; kingdom Metazoa; phylum Chordata; class Actinopteri; order Gobiiformes; family Gobiidae; genus Periophthalmodon; species Periophthalmodon schlosseri. The sequence goes on from KN485769.1 coordinate 88,894, forward strand.
GCATCAAAGGGCCAGACCCCAATAAAAAATGAAAATTAAATCAATTTCAGAAGCTATACATTTCCTTATTTTGCCTTGTTTTTTAAGTTTCAGTGTTTAAACCGTGCATTAGGTCTTTTCTTTTTTTTTGTGTCAGTAATCGTAAATAATCTTAAAATCGCAATATTTTTACTCACAATAATTGTTACTCAAAAATCTGATATTTTGGCATCCCTATTTGTGGTATCAGTGATATTATAAAGGCCAATGTTACATAATTTGTTGCCAAAAAGTCTTTAACAAACTCTTGACTCTTGTGATTTTGGCACTAGGAGAATCGTATCAGCAGATCTTTTAATGGCTTTGACTTGTTTTTACTGAGCATCAGATGCTTCACTGCTTTCTCTAATTTGTGCCCTTAGACAACAATATGTGCTGTTTAAAAAAATACAACTGCTACAAGTCACTTCACCAGTGTATTTGTATATTAGACCAATGTTTTTTTCCCCACACATAAATCAAAAACATGGCTGCATTTGTGGACAATTATCTCCCCTAAATGAAATCCTAAAATTTCCTAATGCATTTTAATACTGTAGTTGTTACTGTACAACTTTCAAGTGTCACTCAAAGCAATATTTAAGTTAAAACTATGGCATATCTTGACTGTCGCTATAGGCAGTGCCCTGTGCCAAGCTATTACATCAGAATGTCACTGGAAAATGTGGCTTGGGGACATATTGCCTTTTTCCACTATAATAAATACTGGCTTGATAATCATGAGCGTGATTATATTGTTTCCCAGAGTCGATACCTCATAATTGCTCGGATGCCCTGATGAAATTCTGAGGTTTGTGCAGATTGCTTACTGACCTTTGAATCCAGCAACTCTCAACAAAAAAGATGACTCTAACTCACTAAATAGATTTTTTGTGAATGTGAACGTTTACATTTTGAACATTTCATTACGTATTTTTAATGATTTGTCCGTTACGGAGAATTTGTATGTCATCAGAGGTGTTAAGAGTGATTCCCAGTAGCACTGCAAAATATAATGCAATCAAATTGAAATTGCAACTTGAGTTGGCGCAATTACCAAATTGCAGCAGGCCGCAATTATTTACATAACAGAATGTCCTCTGCAAAGAACAAATCTCCTGTCTTGGTACAGGAAATGCATGGGATTCTTGTATTAGTTTAGCAGTTGATATTTCAGTCTTCTCTTAAATGTTAATGCTCCTGTTCTTTACAGTGTTGACAGAATCCTACTTTTTTAAAATATATTGCAAATCTAATCACAGTTACAATCTGATTTATTTCCAGAATCATGCAGCAACATTCAGCTGATACAAATAAGCAACTCATGTCTTGTGTTTCTTCTCTTGTCAGGGAGATGGACTGCAGTTGGAGTATGAGATGAACCTGACCAATGGGAAGTCTTTCTGGACCAAGCACTTCTCTGCGGATGAGTTTGGTGAGAGCAGTTAAAACGAAAACAACGATAGAGCGTGAGAGAGATTTGAGAAGGAGCGGGTGACGGCACGAGCCAGCACCACTTAGCACGGCTAATAAAGCACAGTGAACTGAACAAATGACAATAATGAAAAGAAGTCTGAAGCAGATAATGATGATAGATGAACTCACACGGAGGCGTGAGGGGGAGGAGGGCCACAGCCAAGGTGCTTTACACATGAATTATTCCTACAACTTCACCAAGACCTCCCACCTTTACCGTAACTGTACTTTTCTTAACTAAGGCTGTAAGAGTCACATGTAGTAACACATGTAGTTTGCAATAAAAAAAACAAAGAGAGATGACAGGTGCAATACTGAGCTGTTGGAAAAACTGTGAAAGTAAGTTGAGGTGGGTGATATTGAACAAAAATATTTTCTCAGTATTGTTTTGAATTATCCCGATGACAAAAATAAAATCATAGTTTTGATTGTCTTGGTAGAAGTGAACTGTAAAACTGTAAAATGAGCCACAAATGAACCATAAACCACTATGCCATAATATCACATTATACTGTTTGGAAGATAACACAGAAGTTTTTTAATAATTAATAGTTGTTGTTTTTTTAATAGCTTTTGTTTACAATATAGGCGATAGTTGATATTCTCATTTTGCATTTTTCATAATATGGATCAATAGCCCACCACAGTCAGTAAGTAAAGTAACAAGCTCAGTTCAATCATTGAAATATGTACTTACTAGATTTGCAATGGATTTTACCTGCACAACTGAGGGATCACACAGGCATTTGCTAAGTTAATTTGGTCTTTTCTTCTGTTAGATGAAAACAAAGACAAAAAAAAACTATACTGAGCTTAAAATATTTGATTCTATTTCCAAAAGTCATACATCAGACCTATGACTTGTCTCTGTATTGCACTTGCCATCTCATCCTTTTTTTAATAACAAACATGGAAAGTATATTATAACAATGCTGTCAGGAGTCCAAGCCAGAGTTTTCTATGTCACAGACCAAACCCTAAATAATATTGTTGTGGTGACTTAAGACCATTTTAACAATAAAATGTGTTTAAAGATTTATGAAACCCTCTCTTTAGTGCACTGCGAAGATATATCACATTATGACAGAGCATTTTCCTTTTGCCTCAGGGATCCTGGAGACCGACATCACCTTCCTGGTCATCTTCTCCATGGTGTTCCTGCTCTCCTGCTACTTCGCCTGTGAGTCTGTTTGGTTAAAAGCATGCATTAACTGTCTAATGGACCTCCTCTTTTCAACATGTCCCTCTGATGGACTAAAAGTACATTTTTGTGTCTTTCACAAGTAGTAAGAGATAGAACATACACCTATTTTCTCCCAAGGCCGAAGTTTGGTTTCATGTTAAGGTTTAAACGCCTGAATAGATGAAGGAGAAGCAGCTGCAAGGTTACTGAAGCGAGTTTGTCTGTCATGTGAAGGCCAGAGCTCTGAGCAGCAATAAATTTGTACTTAGATTGTGTGACTTGTATACGCAAAACATTTCTTACTTGTATTAAAAAACTGGCATTATGTGGCTTATTTTAATATGTACTTTTATTTAGCTTTAGTTACGTTTTACTTCTTTAGACCAACTTTATAATTAAAATTTGAATTGTAACGATAATTTAAACCAAAAAAACATAAGTAGTGATAGCTATAATTCAGGCTTTCAAAAAAGAGAGGACAGGCGTTGTTATAAATAAAACTTTTTTTTTTACAATCTTGCCCAGAAAAGTGTCACTGGAAAATTGCTATTCTACAAGTAAAGCTGCAAAAATGGGAATAGTTTGTAGATTTTGAAGAAGCCTCTAGAAACTGTCTGGAGACTGAGAAAGGTGATGTAGCAAAGTGCTTTCCAGGGCTTTGAACATTACCACCTGCATACTAACAGAAAGTCCTCAATATACAAGACTTGTCAAATGTCTTTCACAAATGCAATACACAGAAAACATGTTATGTACTAAGGATGGATATGGTGTATGGTAATTATGTGAGTTTGCATCATCCACATTTTTTTTTTTTTTAAATCTGAATGTATTTCTATTTTTCATTAACTTTCCAACTGAGCACATTCTATAGCTGTATAAGACTGTGCTGTGCTATGTGCTCTCTGTCCCTTTGTGCAGATGAATGCTTTTGAAAACTAGCCTGGTTGCTTTCCCATAAGGGCCCGGAATGGCTCCTGTTTAAATAGCAGCTTCAATGTAAAGGGAAACACTGCCTAATGAGCTGCAGATGCCTCTTTGGACTTTGACTGTAAAGGAGATAATCTAGGCTTAAAATAACACTCCGGTGTCTTACAGAAAAGTGTAGTTGCTTAAGGACCATGAATCTACCTTGCAGACCAAAATTCCAACCAAACTAAGCCATATTGATTACATGCTCAGTAATCGTGTGTGTAAGTGTAGTATGTATGTAAGTGTAGTAAAAAAGTAAAAGAAAAATTCAAATCTGTCAAATGGACAAAAGGTTGTAGGAGTGAAGACGTTTCACTGCTCATGCAAGCCACTTCTTACTGGTGGACACTGCCCTATGTCTATCTGAAGGGAGGAGCTAACTAACTGTAGTAAAAAAAAAAGTACCGTAATTATAGAAAGACTGGAAGTTAATGATCTGTAATGTTAAAGCTACCATGTGTTATTAGATTGGCAGACTGTAGGGTTTCTGACATGTCACCACTAGATGATATCTGTTACTTCTGTCTGATAGTGTACAAAGCTTACAGATGGTAGCTTTAAACAAAAATAGACAAAATAGCCATGAAAATAGACTAAAGGACATAGTTTGGGTTAAGCCTTAGCTGTTGAAGTATGCCCCTTCATAATAGTTCTGTTTTCTCACAGTCCTTGTAAATGAAATAAGAAACAGATTATGTATAAAGAAAGGTTCGTTCTGCCATATAGTTTTTTTTGTTTTTTTTTATTTGCTGCACTGAATTTCAGCCGTTAAATTCAAAGCTATAATTATACACAATAATCACAGTTACAATAAATATTGAAATGCCAAAATTATATTTGATGGATTGAAATGCTAATGTAATCTCATTGTGGCTTTGACAATGAAAATAAATCAGTCTTAAATCTTGAATCAATTGACGAAGGATTTTAATAGTTCACATCGCAATAATTATATGAACCAATATCTGCATCTTGTATACTTTGATTAACAGCCTTAGGCATTTGATGGTGACATGTTTAGAACAATGCGAGTCACAATGAGGGAGTGGTGGCTGGCACTGCGGCTCTTAAACAGCCAGCTGTGTTAGTGTGGGAGCATTTATTACCCTTTCTCCATCCATAAATCCCCCCCGCACCTCCGCCTTTTCCCCACTGTGTTTTGGCCATAAAAACACTCTGCTTAAAGGCACATTAAAAACATTTCTCCACAGACACATCGGAGTGGAGGATGCGTTAGATGGATGCATATTAATCGCATCTTCCCTTGTATTTACCCGTTTGCCGGTTGGCCTTGTTCTCCTGCACCTCGCTCCCCTCGCTCTCCTCCACCATCTGCTCCCATATCTCTGTTCTTTTCATCTCAATCCCCAGCAGCACACAGCAGAGCACCTCCATCACCTCCCTATCCTCATTCTGGTTTCTTCTCTTCTTCTCCCCGTAGACAATCTGAAGGGGAGACAGCTTCTTCACACCACCTACAAAATGTTTATGACAGCGGCAGGTGTGGAAGGTAAGTGCGTGTATCCGCCGTGTACACAAGGTTTACCATATGCATATTCAATAACTGGGCCCGTAATGAATACTAACGTAGACCAGGAAACTTTCATGTGGCAAATGACCTTTCCAGTTTGCTCTCAATTGTTTTATAAGTTTTGGAAGTAGGGCTGCTGATATTGCGGTATTGGTTAACACAATATTAATAATGCAAGATAAGATATATTGCAGTTAACGCTAAGGTTTTTAAAACTTAAATGTCAAATTAGTCTTTTTTTTTTTTTTTCAACTCTTATTGTTTTATGGCACAAAAAATTAAGATTTACATAGCCATTTACATGTTTCGTTTCATTTACAAAACTTAACATATACGTACCCACTGTGTAATCTCTTATGCAAAAGAGCAATCAAATCGATCAAAGCATGTTTTGTTTTGTTTTTTTTTATATAATTGATGTTTTTATTGCACTGAAAAACACAGAAAATATCCATCCTTACTGTGAGCAGGCTTGTATCTCCAAAAAACATGACTTATTTGGCCTGGACGAGGGTCTCAACCTGCTTGTCTCTATGAAAATGTTGTTCCTTTGGCTGTAATATTCCACAATATGGAATAAAGTATATCTTTTTACATGTAGAATGTTCAAAGTATGGTTTTAACTTTTTATTTCAGTGGAATCATGCATGAGGTGTGCCACCTCCAGAAAGTTACATGGTGTTACTTTAACAATAATATTAATATTTGTATTGCAGTATTGACTATGGTCATCAAATATCACACTGCTGCTCTATTTGAAAGGGAACTAGTACGACAGATTCTACATAGGCTAAAGGCTACTGACAGTGCATACAGTAGTTGTGCCAATGGGCAAGACGCGTCACACCCACCTTGCATGTATGAATGTGCAAGTATACTTTTATGATTGGCGGGAGTCATATGAAGAAAGCGGCAAATGGTAAAAGTTTGATTTTTAAAAAAGCACTGTGCCTGAACATTCCATTCAGTCTTGTTATTTGTCATTTTTGTTTTTGGTGATTTCCATTTTTAGATTACTGTAATTTAGGTAAAACATAAAGTAGACATACTGTAGCACTTCATAATCCGTACCATTACTTAGGTCCAGATTTCCAATTCTATCCCCGCTCAATAGGCTTACACTGCATGAAAATAAATGTTATAGAAAGTAACAGACTCCCTGATAGCCCATCACTGTGGCTGCTCGCGCCGATGTAGAATCTCATACCTTAATCCCCTCTTCGGGCCTCAGATATCATCGCCTTATTAGCCTCTCAATAGAAACCATCGGCAACACCAGAGCCACGCAGCAGTGTTCACCGGAGCATGCTGTTACCAACAAACAGCCCTTTTCTCATTCGATCTACGCAGTTTTCCTCCCCCCTCCCTCTCTCCAACCCTTATCTAGCGCTGCCTCCCATCGCCTGGCTGTCTCCTTTCTTAAATGCCTCCTCAGTCTCCCAAGCCTTCTTTCACATCCTAACAAGCTCAAACTTTATCTGCCTATAAGCTAAAGATACCCACAGCTGTCCAGAATATGGCAGAAGTTAGTTCCTCCAGGAGACATGTCTTCACAAAAAGTGTTACTCAGTGGAACTAAAACTGGAAGTGGAAAGCACAGCCACCTCACATGTCTAATCTGGCTACCTGTTGACATTATCGATTTAAAGTACTAATTAATTACGTTCAAAGCACAAAGGTCTTAGCCAAGCAATTAGCAAGCTTTTCCTTTACCCCCTCTTAGCGTTGAATGTTTTTCTATACACAACATCAAGTGATTTCACCTTTATAGAACAGGATTTTTCAGGTAGACCACCACATACCTTGATATATTTTTGCAAGTTATAGTAGTAGTACAAGTAAATAGTGAGCTATGAAGAGTTATTCAAATCTTTGTCATTTCTTATTATGGGCAAAATGAAAAGTAGGTTTGTTTGGGTAAATGAGAAGAATGTATAGAATTGTATTGGGTTTTTGGTTTGTGTTATTTATTTCTTGCTAGATAATGAATTGTATTTACATCATGTTAAAAATGCAGTCTATAACTTTTCTTGTCTCCTTGGAGATGTTGGTGCTTTGCCTGGAGTGTCCCACCGTATAAAATTAAGCATTTATATCCATGGAGACAAGCAGCACGGCACGTCCAGGTCAAGTTACATAAGTCTGTGGAGCGGCTACTCTGCTCACAGTAAGATTGTATGTATGAAATAAATGCAAGGCAGGAACATTTAATGCTATACTGTGGAACATTCCATGCAAAATAATGGCAAACCCCCACTGTAAAAGTTACATAGTGCACCTTTAAGTTGCAGGTTTCTATGAAAGAAAACATAACTGTTTTCCTGATGGATGTTGGATAGAAAAGATAATCAAATGCTGGCTATAGTATCTTTGAATTCCTGTTCCATCTAATAGTAAACAACAACCTTGAAAAGAAAATGGTGAGACTATGAGTCATTGTAAAGGCTAAGCAGAAGTGCATAACATAACTACTTGGCATTCATGCTTCAACGTTCATCAAGTAAACAACACACTAGTAGACTTTATATATGTTACTTGAGTAGAACTTTGATTTGTGTGAAAATGTTTTGTCCTTGTAACTGTAAGTAATTATGTGGCTAAGCACTAGTTCTACATTCTGCACTCCACAGTCTTCAAGGGACTGCATTTTTATTTTTATTTTTTTAATTTCAGACTATGCCATAGCAAAACAAACCGAAGATGTTACAGAGATGAATACAATCTGTACATTTGAGTCCAAGATTGACACATACAAATGAAAGATTGATGCTTGAAATGAAAGTAGTGGGAATGGGAAGAAGTAAAACCATGAATGAATTTTTATAAATTTATAAATCCTGTTTTTGTTACTCCTTATGCTCCCGTTATTTGCCTTTAAAGAAGCAGTATAAGAATGCACATAAAATAGTACACGATTATGCAAAACCATTACTGCTACACATGCCAAATTGAGAGTACTGAATAGTTGTAGTGGTAGTAGCATAGTTGTGGTAGTTGTAGTAGAAGCTTCGTCGTGGTAGCAATTGTAGTAGTAACTGCAGTGGTAGTAATCGGTCCTCCAGTATTTGGCTTGCAAATTAGTCCACTAGAATCATGACTAAAAGTGTCTAGGCTGAAGTAAAAAGCTTCTTATTTTGCCACTTAACTGTATAACTCAATATAGTATAATATCAAAACCCAATGTATACTAGAATAAAGTTTATTTTGCAGCGTTATTCTGTTCTGTCATAACAAAATGTCCTTATTGTTGTACCCCATCTCACCCCCTTCTCTCTACCTTTTGACTGTCACCCTCTCCTCCTCTCTCTCCCCCTCTCTCCCTCGTCTCTCCCTCATCGGCGCACCTCTCCTCCTGCTCTGCCAGTGCTCAGCCTGCTGTTCCATTGTGTCTACTGGGGCCTGTACGGGCGTGATGGAGTTGGCAACGGCAGCCTCAAATTACTCGGTAAGTTTCTCCGCATATCACCGACCCACCGACCGCCTGACTGACACCGCTCCTGCAATAATCACTCAATGCCAAAACGCGGTGAATGAGAGGCTGAAGATGGATGGGGAAACGTAATAGCCATTTTGACAGCCCATGCATGAATTTGTGTGCGCAATGACCCCCGTTTTTATCTTAGCCGTTATGATAGTGCAGATTCTGAAAATGGTGGGCTAATTACTTTTTTTTTTTTTGTCTTTTTGATTATCTTTCGTCGGCCTCCAGGGAAATTACTTTTCTCTGTCAGTTTTCTGCTCTTCCTCCTCATGCTGATCCTGCTGGGCAAAGGGTTCACTGTCACCAGGTAAGATGTCGATAAAGCAGTATGTATTAGCACATCATGCATAGTAATGGAAGAGTGGAGTGTTAAGTTTAATGGTAATAATAGTAACAGTAGTAGTAACAAGTTTTATATTGTTGAGTAGTAGTAGTGTTGTTCATTTGTTAGTGTTAAATGTAGTGATATTGCTTAAAAAATGATACATGTTTTGGTCAACAGTAGCAATATGAATCAATTTCTTCATTTTTCTTATGAATTTTGTGCATTTATTTTTGTTTGCTCAAAGCCGAAGCTTGAACTCGAAAACTTAAGTCAGGATGTTACCACGAACATGGTAAAAATAACTCCTCAAATCATATGAAAAGTACTTTTTACTTTACAGTCCTGTTCAAATATGTAGTGGAGTAGAAAGTACAGATACCTGCTCTCAAATGTAGTGAAGTAAAAAGTATAATGTGTGTAAATATATAGTGTAAAATTTACTTTACTTTTCACCTCTGTCTATTGCTCTTTTCAAACCAAAATGTAACATACTGTATCTCATAGTCATACCGTGAAACACATTAAAATGGGCTTACACTGAATTTTTTAAGACATTCCAAATTATTCCCAAACTCACACTGTGTGGTTGAATCTCATATGAGGAGAGGCCGAGCTCACAACGGGGGTGTGCATGCTGTACGGAGCGATGGCCAGACACATTGACCTGCTCACACTGTATGAAGGACATGATAATTGCGCAGTCTAACCCAGCTTCAGACAGCCCATTTTAAGGTATACATATGTCAAGAAGTGATCAATTCTATGTGGCACTGATATTGAATTAGCCTCCCATGATAATTACTATATCGACTTACCGTTCAGTACATGATAGATGGGACAGTCGTTTTGGGGGGTCAATATTTATCGTGAGTAAATTTTCTTTGTACTAGTGGGGAACTTTTTGTTATAAGATTGGAGCTTTAGAGGGTTGAATAAATGATGTCTATGCACCTCATGTTCATTCACAATACTTTACATATAGAATTGTTTTTTTGTTTTGTTTTTTTTAGGAGGATTCTGCTTTAGGGTTATCGTGTCACTGTACTTCAAAATTTATCGTAAAACAAAAATTCAAATCTGTCAAATGGACAAAAAGTTGTAGGAGTGAAGACGTTTCGCTGCTCATCCAAGCCGTTTCTTCAGCCGCTTCACTCCTACAACGTTTTGTGCAGTTGACAGATTTGAATTTTTCTCTTACTATGGATCATACCTGGACGACTGAGGGATTACACAAGCATACTTCAACATTTGTTATCGTGACAGGCCTACTGAGTCAAAACCCTGGACACAAGGGTAATTTCCCAGCAAGTGAACATTTTTTCATAACTGATTTGTGAAAAGGCCTCTCCAATATTCGCTTAATTATCATAGCTAGACCAGCATCCCTCCAAACCACCGCTCTTGAGATCGATATCTTAGTTTCCAATTAATTATAAAAACTTGACCAAAAAGTAACACATGACCACCGAAATAGGAACGCGGGCATCAAGCCTCACCTCATTTTCTCTCTGATCTTCACGCTGCTATTTCCGTCCTTATGTTTGGCGGTGTCGCTGCGTCGTGGCTGTAGGGTTGAAGGCTGGCTGTCACATTTCGTAGGCGTGTTTACGTTAGGCCTGTCACCGTCAGTCCCTCGCTGTCATCTCCGTAACACTATCTCACCATATGACAATGTTGGGCGTCAATCAAAATGTCACCGTGAGCACTCGCAGTGATGAGCCTGTACACCTGATCTGCGATAGACCGAATCACATGGTTATTTAGACACTTACAGCGGCTTTGATACTAGTTTGGTGTAAAAATAATGTGAATGCGCTGCAAAAACTGAAGCTCTACAAGACTTAAAATAAGTTTAAATAATTCAGTTTTTTTTTTTTTTGCATGAATCAGAGCTCTGTGAGGCCATCCACCTCTGGTACAAACATAGACTGTATAAAGAAGTGGACTAAGGGCGTTTGGCTATGAAGTGAGGCTAGCAGTTACAGGGGCGAATATGGAGCCAAGTTCCATATTTGGAATTTCGACCACAAGTATCTTAGCAACCAAAGAGTCAATTCGGCGCTAGACTGTTGAAGATAAAGCCCCTTCCCGCCCACACCGCTGGTTTATCAGGGAGTAGGCACTTAGTAACGCTGTCAGTCAAACCTATTGCTAACGCTAGCGGGAGCAACCTCGGGGAAAGAAGGCACCTGATTTGTCTGTTATTAATGTTCATATCTTGATTTATGGACACAATAGTGAAATAAAAATACCAGGATCATGTAGAGCGGGTTAATGTGAACATTTTAAGACCAAAATGATGAGCCTGACAGCAGCAGTTACAGAGAGAGGTGACGGTTTTTCAATGTAAAGTGAATTGGAGCCGATGGAGCGCCCATGATCACTTCCTATTTGGAAGGTGGTGGCTAGCAGGTTTGCTATCCTCAGTTGAACGGATCCTGAGATATGGATCCTAAGTCATTTTGTGTCACATGTGCCGCAGAAAATATGGCCTAAGTCATTTTGTGTCACATGTGCTGCAGAAAATATGGCCAAAGTCATGTTTAAAATGGCTCAAGTCACAAGGCCATGTTCAGAAAATGGTCTAAATCATTGGCCGAAGTCATTTTGTGGCTCTGTATGAAAGCATTATGTTGTACAGTTTTCAATTGGTACAGTTTTTGTGTTTCCTGAAAAATAACTTAGGCCAGTTATTTTAGGACGGCGTCGATTTAGAATATTAATCTTGATTTGAGTCATTAGATGTATTTAGTTTGTAGGATTTAGATTCAATTACATGTGCCTTAATTGCACCTTCAAAAACATACTTCTTACTGTGAGCAGGATTGTGACTGACACGCCTCTGACTTGGTGGCATTAACTGCTTGTTTCCATGGAGATAAGTTTAATGTCATATTGTGAAAATTCCAGGTAAAGCAATAACATCGCCCTTGATACAATCTCAACTCCACTAGAAAAGTTACATTATGTACCTCTAAGTGTGTGTTTTCTTTTTTTTTTTTAACTCCACTGACTCTTTGTGATATGAGAAAAGAGAACCTTGATGTCTTAAAATGTAGAGCAACAAACAGAACAAATCTAAATTAGTCAAAACAAATCAAATCTAAAACCTGATATAATATTCTAGTCTAGTTATATTCCACAGTCACTTCCCGTCTGCACTGCTACTGTATCTCTCAAGGCATTAGTGAGTTTGCTGCTTTTTGGCAAGGTTGAGCCGACATTACTCAAGATAGATCACACAATAGATGATTTATGATGGCCGTCTCATTCTGGATCATCAGCCTGTACTTGTCCTCCACCTGACTGGACCATTGCCCTGACCGCCTGATGGTCACTGGCTCATCCTCCTTCAAACTGTTCTCAGAAACAACAGGGAAACTGCAAGCACATAACTGCAAAGGCATTGGTCTGACCTTGCAATGGTGGACATATGCTAATTGTGGGACAAAATCGCTGGCAAACAAGGAATTAAAGCTAAACCCTTGTAATCTTTTTTTTATTCATGTAACATTACTGAATCAATTTAATTTTAAGATCTCTCACAGTTAGTATAGAAACAACTGAAACTTTACTGACCCCTTGTGGTTGGAGGTGCTTATCTTTGGCCATACCTTCCATTGGTGTAGATTAAAACAAAATCCCTGCCAATAATGATTTTGGGCCCTCACACAACGAAATAATTTCCATCACTGAACTTTCTCAAACAGTTTTTTACTTTGAGTTTAATAATTCAAAGTAATTTGTCTTCATTGAGTGAAATGTTAAAAATCTTGAAATTCGCAGATCCTCTTTGGCAGTTCAGCATGAGTGATGTTGAATCATCGTCGTTTAATTCATGAAGTATGGACTGGGCCTACTTTTAGACTGTTAGATCATAGTAGATGTTTTTCACTCGACTCTTTACAAAAAAAATACAGTTACGAGATCTAAGGCGTTAATATAAGCAGGATTACACCCTCTGGGCTGGGTAGATTCTGTGATCCTCGACACCCAATGACTCATCTTCAAACTGCATTGAACACAAATTGCAGCAGAGGCACTGTAGCTGATACACTGACAGTTCTGTGAGACATACCCCCAAAGACTTTGATAAGTTGCTTTGGGCGTGTGATACTGAATTAGTCGGGCAAAAGATGAAGGAAATTCAGATGAAGGCTTAACACTGAAAGCTCCATGACAAGTGCCATGTGAAAGTAGATGCATTCATTTTCATTTGTTCCGCTTTGGAGAGTGTAGTCAAGCCCGCCCTAAAGTGTATTATATTTTTATAGCACTAAGGGGAGTACAACAGGTCGTGGTTTTCAAAGGGTTTATGAAAAGTAATGTTTTTAATATAAATGTGTGACTTTTGACCTTTTATTTTTCAGGGCAAGGATCAGCCACAGTGGCTCAGTCAAGTTGAGTATCTACATGACGGTCTACACCATCACTTACGTCATCCTGTTCATCTATGAAGCAGAGGTACTAGGCAACAATACCAACTCTCTAATCTGTATTCTGTAATGAGTATTGGGAACTAAATACATGTACCAAATATGTATTCAGAATAAGAATTTTAAGTGACTGTTTTGTGATACAGTTACTCGTCATTTGGTGGTATTCAGAATACAGTTACTGGGGTACTTGATCACACAAATTAGGCTTCAAACTGCATGCAGTTAGTAAGAAAAATAGAAAATCTTTTAAAATAATATAATGCAACTCAACCTGAAACTATTAAGTATTCAGAATACATTACTGTACAATACAAAATACATTTTACATTTGCAGGTATTCAGTGTTCTGTAACTAAATACATTTTCAAAGTATTCTTACCAACAGGTTCACTCAATATTAAATCTACTGACTTTACTGAAACATCTTTTGGTTTCAAGACCTCAAGACTGAATAGATTTTACCAAGGACACCATGGCCTCCTTCATTACAAGTACTCTTACAATCCTGGCTACAATCCCTGCTAAAACAACCATTATCCATCTCCGTGACATAAGATAACTTCACTTCTAATACATATTTAAATAGGGTTGGGATTTGCACAATAGTCTGTCCTTTGTCTGGTGAAATATTTGAGAGGCACTTTATGCATTCTGCCTTTAATGAATATACATTTTTATTCAGAAGTAATAAAAGCATCACATGGTACTTTAAAGTGGCCCTATTATGCAGAATCGACTTTTTAGAGCTTTTAATCATGTTGGTAGTTTCCTCTTCTCATTGACCCAGGGAAAGTTGTATTTAGAGTGATTTGTGCATGTTTGAGTAATCTTTATACTCCTGTATTCAAGATTTCATTGCTACAATCGACCCCTTTTTCACAGCCATCGGTAAACGCCACTGCCCTGTACTTACTTTGTTCTCCAGTTTTATTTTCTTAATTGGTGATATATTAAGGATTCGGCAACATCGCACAGTCATTTTGGTACAAATGAAAAAAAAAAAGCCTGATCTGCAGCTATCCTAGGAGGTGCCGACAGCTTTGTCCACTATTTGTTATGATGATGTTTAGGGCGACGTCAGCTCCCACTGAAGCAAACTTGTTTCTTTTATTATGTTGTTTTAGATCAATATTGTGATTTAAAATGTCAAAATTTTAACATAATGATAATAGCAGATAATGTCTTCTTTAAATCAAATTTGCAGAGCCTTTGTCAAACCAGTTATTTTGTCTAGAATGGAAAATGACAGCTTCCCTGTTACACACTACAGGTGTAAAGTTGCATTCACGTGACAACTTGGCACCCACTTCTTTCCTACGACGTTGTCTTGGTCAATCTATTGCGCACTGTCCCTGTAGAAGTAAAAGCATAGTATTATTGCTTCCAAAAACTCTAAGCAAATGCAATGCAAGAATTACTAAAGTTCTGGCATACTTCTGTATCCACAATCTTTGTACTGCTTTTCGAGTTTCTAAAATTATCGCATGAATATTTATACAGACGGGAGCCCACAGATCGGCGTGGGCTGTAATGGCTTTCACTGTCAAATCATTACACTCAAACCATAATCGTGAATAGATTTGGAGCTGATCACAGAAAGTCAAGAAAAGTGCTTGATGAGTTTTATTATTATGTATTCCCGCAATTAAATTCACTTCTAAACAAACAAACTGGTGTGGTTAGGAATTTCCAATGTAATGAGCAATTTTTGTATTGAAATTCAGTGGGAGGTTGTTGTTAGATTTACCTTGTCTACTTGTACTGCGATAGAACTCTTAGCATCTGAGCTCATGAATAAATTACATACCATATCTATATGTCTATGCATATTCAGTGAGTTGTGATGCTCTTAGGGCCAGTGGATTAGAGACTTTGAATACAGGATGGTAATGACCAATGGGGAATACTTCAGACGAATCAGCGCTATATTTACCGCCAGGGCCTATAGCTGACTCTCACTCCACAATGTGAAGCGGTGTAATTTATCTGCCGGCTGCCTTGCTACATGGTCCTCTCTATTAAAGAGCTCCAACTCAGGGGATACGTACTAAAAATACGCTAAAGTGGGTTAGTATTTGAAATGAAGACATGTCCTGGGTGTGCAGATGGCTGCGAACTGGCTGTGGTTGGCTGGATCTTAAGAAGTTTTGCATGTTAGCCGTCAGACCTGCGCTATGCATTATGCACAAAGGGTAACCCAGTACGGCCAGGGCAGTCCAGTCACCAAGTTCTGGTGTCCACAAATGGAAACGCACACAGGCACGCACTCAACTGTGACCTAAATGTGGATAAGTTTCAATGTCAAATACGCACAGTGAAGGCATCAAGCTGGTTCAACTATGTGTGAACAAAAATCACTAATTATAGGGGTACGATGCATTGACAAGTAAACACTATGTGCTACTCAGTCAAGTGTTGTTGGATGATACACTCAGTAAATAGAATGTGTTTATCTGCAGATTTTTCACATTCATTCAATGTGGAGAAGTCATTTTGAATTCAGAGAGTTGAGAGTTGTCGACTACGGTATCACTCTAGAGATTTGCTGATATGTGGCTAGAACTGTGTTTAGTCATTTGTTCCACAATAAAATATTTTATATTGGCAGTAATGGTAAGTATACTTTGAATGTATTTACTTAAAGAAAAAAATGATCCATGGTCCAACCAGAGTACTATATTCAGAATACTTTGAATATTTTCACATTAGATTGCATAATATTATAGTGTAAATTGGAAACGTGTCATAGGATCAGAACAGCACTGTTTGTCGCATTGTTTGTTATGCATTTATTTTTCATCAAAGGAAAAATCACACATGCACTCACCACAGGAGCTGTGTTTTCTTCTTGTCTTACTAATGCTGTGCAGTTCAAAGCCTAAATTCCATTATCAAGTGCCACAATATATTCCTTTGATTTTAGGAAACTGTATCCCACTACAGTACACTTTTATTATTTTTTTATTTGGTGGTTTTCTGACTGTAAAAGACAATTTGCTTTCTAAATGGTTATTTTTGTATGTATTTAGTTACTGGTTGATGGTTTTGGATGATCAAAATATTTGTTTTTTTTTCCTCTATTGTCACCATACTAGAAAGCATTATGCTGTATATAGAATTCAGCACAGATTTCAAATTCAAGTTCAAGCTGTGTAATCTTTTAGCATACTTTTGTTGTAGTTGTCCTCTCTGCAATATGTGTAGTTGCCATGGATTTGAGAAACTTACTACGTTAAATATTTAAATATCTTTATATTTTATTGTATGTACCAACAGTTCTGGAAATTAGACTCTTACCTTTCCAGCCCTAACAGGAGTTTTTGTGTCCCAGTTCTTTGACCCAGGAGAGGTGCTGTACGCCTACGACAGCCCGGCGGGATACGGCCTGATGGGTCTGCAGCTGCTGGCCTACGTGTGGTTCTGTTACGCAGTCCTGGTCTCACTCAAGCACTACCCAGAGAAACAGCCCTTCTATGTGCCCTTCTTCACTACCTACACACTATGGTAACAGCTATTAATATTAACACAACACCATCGATATATATGCATAAGAGGGTGGTGCATTTTGAATAATTTATACCACTGCATTAGATATACTGACGTGTTATTGGTCTCAAGGTATTTGTTCTCATTTGACAAAGTGTGTTCCTGGTTTTATTATAACGCCTATTTTTGATAATTGCACTTGATCGAATTATTCCTAGATGGGTTTATTTTCGTGCTGCAAATGAGCCCTCTTCTAAAGGAATAATTTATATGTATTGTAAATTGTAGCTTTGCTTAGTTTTTATCTTTGCTCTGAGAACAATCTTTTTCAACTTCTCTACACTTGCTTGATTCATACTCATCAAAACTCAAATAGAAGGCAAGATTACAAAGATAGTGTTATCTTTATGTTTTGCCACAGTCTCTTGGTTTACTCTTGGATCACATTTCTCTATTACTTGATTAAAGGTGCACTATGTAACTTTTTTCTACTAAGGTTTCCTCCGCTTGCTTGTCTCCAATGGAAATATTATAGACTTGCCTAGAATGTCCCTCACTATAGCGTTAAAACATATTTATTTTGCGTTGATTTAATTACAGGTGTTTTTATTGCTTAGAAGTAGACTTGAAAACTTAACCTGTAACTTACTTGACCTGATCGTGCCAACTGCTTGTTTCCGTAGAGATAGATAAGTATAATGGAACATTAGTGGAACATGGCAGGCAAAATGCAATAATATTTCAATGGAGGCAAGCTGTTGGCAAACCATCCATCAGTAAAGTGACATAGTGCAACTTTAATGCGCCTTCCACCTGCTCTCATTCTAAATCTAGCTGCACACTTCTTGTCTCCATGGAGATGGATAAGTTCAATGCCATACTGTGGAACACTGCAGGCAAAGCGCAATAATAATATTTCAGCGGAGACAAGCTGGTAGCAGACACTCCATCAGAAAAGTTACATGGTACACCTTTAATGTACTTTCCACCCGCTCTTATTCTAAATGTAGCCAACTCTCTCTTTTTAGGTTCTTTGCTGTGCCGGTGATGGCGCTGATCGCTAACTTTGGCATCCCGCGGTGGGCCAGGGAGAAGATCGTCAATGGCATTCAGCTGGGCATCCACCTCTACGCGCACATCGTCTTCCTTGTTCGTACCCGGGGCACATACACATTTTAAACATACATATTCTACCTCCCTCCTCTGTATTATTCAAGGGCCATTATTGTGGCTGTCAGTCATTCATTATTCACCATCCTTGAGCTTTAACTCCACCGTGCTGATTGTCGCCTCTTCACATCATTATCTAGCTCTTCCTCACCTCCGACACATTGTTCTTCACTAATGGCCTATTCTGTACCTGCAAACTCTTTTATATTCAGTTATCATTCTAAGCTTTAAATCCTCATTTCTCACTTGTGCACCGCTAAATGTAAAGCTGTAGAATCCGCCCCCACATAATTCTCTCAGAAGTTTCTCCCGTATATAATATTTAGAATGCATGAAGATAGGGTTATATAACAGCTATTTGAACACATTTATGCAGTATCATGAGGACACTACACAAATTATTTGGTCTACCTACCGTAATATGTCGTGGCATGGAGCAATGAGAGTTATTATATTAAAAGGCTAAATTGCACTTTAAAGTCTATGTGATTGACAAGGCTACTTCTATGAAAGGTCAAAAAAAATTAATAATAAAATGAATACTTAATACAGATATTTGTACAACTAAACCCCTGAATTTCTGACAAATTGTTGCTGTATTGTGTTTTTGTTGAGCATAACAATATAAAACATAATATTTGTTATGTAACCATCGACTATGGTGTGCAAAAATGGCTAAATATCAGTAATTATTTTCATTAGGCTAATTTTTAAGGCTAATGGCTGCTACAACAGAGGTTAGCTTAACACCATAATGCATGTGCTGCCATGTTTACAATTTCTAAACTGCTGTATTGTCTTGTGTCTAAGGTCATAACCCGTCCATCAGCAGCCAATAAGAACTTCCCATACCATGTTCGGACATCCCAAATCGGAATTCTGCTGTCCAGTCCGAAAGCAGGAGAGGGCGCCGAGAGTTTCCCCCATCACGCGTATGGGAACAGCTCCTTCCTTGGTGACTCGCAGCCCAACTTCACAGAGCTCTTTTCCATCCAATCAGTGAGTGCCAGAGATCACCGTGTCTGTCTGCATGTTGCTAATGATCCTGTTGTGTCTTTAGGGGATATATCCATTCAAACTTCCACATAAGATGTAGCCTGCTGTGTTTTGTAACCCAGTGAGTTTAAAGGGACTATTTCTCAACTAAAATGTCCATCAGTCACCGTGTGTCAGCTGAATGACAATAAGCACTACACGCCATAACACAACAAGAAAAACACAGTGCCAGTGAGAAATAATGATTATAGCAGGTTTGACAAGGGCAAATTAAGGTGTCGTGTTTCCTGGGATGAAGTATTGAACTAAGGGAACTTTCAAATCTGAGGCCCGTCATGCAGAACAATAATAAATTGTACTGGCTTAAGCTATATGCAGGTATTGCGCTGATGTAATGCACTTTCTATGACAAGGAGGACCTTGTAAAAAGGAATGTAATGCAGTCCCATATACATATAACGTTTAAAGTAAAAAGTAGGATAGTATATCTAATTATATTAAATTAAATAATTTAGAACTTCAGTGCTAGCTTCTTGCTTCTTAGTTGCAACAGAATGCTATAAACAAGTGCATTCTGGAGCGACAGTAGCTCAGTTGGTAGAGCGTTTGCCCACTGAAGGTTGGTGGTTTGAATCCCACTCTTGACGTAAACATCTTTGGTTGAGCGGTCAGATCCAGTGACCCACAGGTTAGCGGTGCGATTCCAGCTCCCACAGATGAATGCTGTCGTTGTGTCCTTGGACAAGATGCTTAATCCATCTCGCCCCCAGTGTCTGAGTACACTGCTGTATGAATGTGTGTGTGAATGGGTGAGTGGTTTGTTGACGTTAATCGCTTTAAGTGCCTTGATGGTGGAAAAGCGCTATAAAAATGTGACCATTTACCATTTTACCATACTACAGATCAAAACCAGGATATAACAGGACTATTCCAGGTCTATCATAGGCTAAACTTGATCTAAAAAATAGGACTAGACTTACATCATTACCTTAGGAGTTCTAATAACCTATTTGAAGGAGGATATAACATGTGGTTAACATATTCTCTTAAGCACTAGAATTGCAGAGGAGCCTGAGTAACACCTGAAGCAGTACCACAGTTTGATTTAGTGACCTACATTAACACAACCAGGCAGGATTTGCAATTTTGGCAGTGCGGTTGTTGTAGCTTGCATCAGATTGACCCTTCATAGTAATCATCCCTTCACACATGTTTCCAGGATCCAGTGAAGACGGTCGAGGAGATGGTGACACGTAAAGGACAGGAAGTACCAAGGAACAACGAGCAGAAGATCATCACCACGGCAGCAGATCTGACGTCAATACTGCCCCCGCCTCCTCCCCCCATACCCCCTCGGCCCACCGCACAACACTCCCCCCCACTGCCCCCTCGCCTGCCTTCTTTCACCGAATACTTCAGCATGCAAGGTGGAGGGGGGGGTGCTTTTGGCACCAAGGCATAAGACACATGCGAGACTGGGGAATGGGGGAAATGCATGGGAAAAGGTAGAAAGACTTTGTGTTTTTCTAAGACACAGCCAAATAGATTTAGGAAGATAAATAATTGGAAAAGAAGAAATAGTTTTTCTTCACCTGTGACTGGACAGAACCTGAAGTGCAACAGAATTGCCGCAAGATAGAAGCGCTGGGCTTTTTAAAGAATAAAGAAGCAATAAATATTTGATGTTGACCAGTAAAAGGCACAGAGGGGAAAAAGATGACAAAGTGGATGTAGCCGGGGCAGTCCAGCGATAGCGGTGCAGCCAGTGGAAATGAACAAAATTCTGAAATACTTCTCATTCAAAAATTCATGAGGCATCAGCAGTGTGCTTGGGAGACTGTGTAAATAGCTCAAAATGGATCCAGCTGCCACTATAGATTTTTTTTTTTTTTCTTCAAATTTTGAGATACGTTTTCTTTTTCTTTTTTTGAATTAAATAACGGTTGGTGCTGTGACCATCAACATATTTTAGCATTACTTGTATATATAAAATGCTTCTCCTTGTTTGGCAGATTTTGACAAAGAGCAAATATGAATTTTTTTAACGATGTCTTAATTAAGATGACTTTGTTGGTTAGTTTTATTTTTATTTGATATGGTAAATGTTTATGTAAGATGTCACCTTTGCTGTGGACACTCCTAGTAAAACATGCATGTTTGTATTGTATTTCCCCTCCAAAAAGGGGGTCCATGTAATTCCTGTGACCATACAGTAATAGCTTATTGTCTGTATTGAAATGGTAATTTGTAAATACATACAGTAGGCTTCAATATATTTTTAACAGGATAACAAATTTTATTGCGATAAACCATAGAGACAGTGTTATAATTGTATTTTTTATTTCTGGAGTGAAGATTATGCCTGCTCATAATTTATGGTATGTAGACAGTGAATGTACTGATGCAATACAGCACAAAGATAGGAGATGAAAAATGTTTATTTAAAATACTTACATAAAAAATAGGATGACGCTAACCTTGCCAGCCATCCCATTTCATAAAAAAATATTTGATCCCAAAGGTTAATAATCTAGTACATAACCCAGCTTGATGGAGAGAGAATCCAAACCCTTTTCTAACTGTAAGAATGGGTCTGGCTGACCAGTCTAGACGCCATCCCTCTTTCATGGGAATTCTTTACTGCTGTCTGTTTCCACAAACATTGAGTTTTTTATACAACTGAATGTTCAAATGTGCAATACAGTGATCATTTGTAGTCCCTTGTATCCAGCTGTAGATGGACTGTGAAGACCGCTACACTTCTGTACATTCTGTCTGTCCTGCATGGAGCACTTTAATGTTCCTCGTCTGAGTCAGTTTCTTTGTGACGTCGCCTTATAGGACTGCTTTAACACCTGTATTAACATCACTACTAGTATTCCACACTCACTAATGTAAATACCAGCAAAACTTCATTGTCTGGTGTTTTTCTACTATGATGTGAAGAATGCTGTACAGTGTCAGGATGAAAAGAAATCTCCACCAGCCTTCTCCATTATCAGTCAAAATGATTAACCTTGACCAGCATGTAATCATGTGTTGGTAAAGCACTGTACTACTATCAACTGCAAGCAAGCCCTGATTTGTCCATGATAATGTAATTGGAGTACTAAGATGTTAGGACTGTGGTGTGTCATTTGTGAGAGTGTAGTTTGAGGTACTAGTCTGTGAAAGCAAATGATACTTGAATTAAGTGCTAGTTGTTCTTTTTGGTTATGTGTCTGGTTTATATACGGCATGTGAGCCATTTTGTCTGCTGTTTGCCTGTTACAATTGCCATAAAATGACTGAAGAAAGACAGAGGGTGACATGACAGACAGGCGGACTGACACCACCTCACCCTTGTGTATACTGACATCCAGTGACAGGAGTGGGACACTTAGAAGAGCAGTGAAGAGGTGATGTATGCATGAGAAAAAGAGCACAGCTTTTAGGCTCCTCAGAGCGACCTCGTTAAGAGCACATCACATAAGCACTGTTTAAATACATTTTAATGGTGTTCAGTGACAATTCTGAATATTCTGTACATATACACTTTTGCCAAAATAAAAATGTTTTAGTAAAGTATATTTGAGTGTGTTTTTGTCTGCTAAATGATGTACATTTGATAACAGTTATGTTACTTATAATTTACTGACCTAACTACCCACTTCATAGATACAATCAGCCGGAGATTTTTAATAAAAATAAATTTCAAATTATGACAAATAATTAAGAATATGACAGGATATGGAGGCTTGTTTGACTTTGTACAGCAGACAAAAAAAAACAGTAAAATATTTTGTAATATTCAACATAGTTTCTGATTGTCTTTCAAACTTTCAGGCTTTAAGAGCGATCCATCATCACCAGCCATGCTATCAGTCTTAGCTCTTCATGACTGACTCAATATGAGAGAGGTTTTAATTAAGCCTTGGTGGCTAACTGCTGTGCCATGTCCTCTCTGTATCCTTTGAGCAGCTGATTAATCAGGGTCAGTTCATTCTCCCTTTTCACAGGATACAGCGGTGGAAAGGGGTTCCCTTTGTACTCAAGCACAGCCATCTTTGCTCGGTCCAAATTTCTCCTGTTGGGTAAGCGTGCCATCCGTGTGTAGCCATTTGTCTGAGTTTCAAATCGTGGAGCGAGAACTTTGAAAAGCTTTGGGACCAGATCCTTTTCCTGGACGGAACACAAGTAATAAATAAAATTATTAGCTTTATGCATAAAAACTTATCTTCACTATAAATGATTGCAGACACGCACCGTCAACCAGAAACTGGCCATCTTCATTGCCTTCTCATCAGTGTCTCCTTTCTTTGCGTAGTCAATAAGCTGTAAGTATAAATGGTAAAATAAAGTATTAAACATTTCTTCACAACTTCATAGTTGTAACACTTTTTTGGACTTTTCTTCTGAAATGCTTCTGTTGATCCATGT